>JAABKJ010000482.1:36337-49486 GCA_011634705.1 Andricus grossulariae | reverse complement strand
TTGTTTAAACAAATAGAAATTTACTAAACATGAAAATGTACGTATCAAAATTATATAATTATTCAACAAAAAGTAGCATAGGATACAAATTTCAGAAAAAACTGGACATCTGTGGGTCCATTTTAAAAAATTTTGAGAATAAACAATAAGTAATTGTTTAAATAATTACATAATGTTTTAAAAAAAAAATTGTTACTTCAAACAATGACAAACTATTGCATTTCAATCAGAAAATACGATTATTTTTTACATTTTTTGGGAATAAGTAATTGTTTAAATGAGTTAAATTTGTTCAAAGAATTAAAAGTTGTTTAAAAAGTCATGGGAAATATTCAAATTCTCCATTAGTAATCATTCACATGAAAAAGACGACGGAAATTGCTTAAAAGTAATAATAATACCTAAAAATGTAGTTTTTTTATTTTTGGGTCATATTTGGGACGCTGGGGGGCGGGTAAGGGGGGGTTGAAAATAAAATTTATTAGTATGGTTTTATTTCATAGGTACTCCTCTTTAATCCCTAAAAAAGTTGGCACGTTTCGATCAAACCCTGAAGTATGAGTTGAATTTTTCGAAAATCAAAAATTTCCTCATGTTAATTAAATGGGATTTTGAATTGCCCGGTGGCACGTGTTAATATTCGAATTTCTAAAAAAAATATAGGGATTTTTTTTCTCCGAAATGGAAACTTTTTGCGGGGGGCTTTGCCCTCTAGGGTAAAAAGCGTTTTTTGGACCACCCTAATACACATCTTTAAAATTATTATAAGAATTTAAGTTTCTAACAAAAAAAATTTATCTGAAATTTTGATTTAAACAATTATTGTGAATTAATTTTGATCAATATTGAATTTTATTTAGTATAGTCTTAAAAGTTAAATAATTCAGAGTGCAAACCCATTCCATTTTCACAAACAATTTTTTTTATTTACGTTGTGGATAGTTATTTTTTTCAGATCGATTTCGTTGAGATATAAAAAAACTACTGATTAATAAAGAGCATAGTGTAAGAGATTCGAAAAGACTAGAATTTTCTCCACCTTTTCTATGAAAAGAAGCAAGTGATATTAACTATTCAAATTATTGCGAACTGTATTTCACAAAAAATAATGCACTTGACCGCCATTAACTGTGTCATTAATTTTATAAAATAAGAACTTCACACGATTTAAAGAAAAATAAATTGTCTAATCAAATAAAAATTGTTTGAATAATTGCCAAATATCCTAAACAAAAAAATATTACACTTCACATTAGTCGATTGTGTCATCAATTCCAGAAAATACTAACTTTTTACACTTTGATGGGAAAAAAATTATACAAATATAAATTGTTTAAGTAATTGGAACATATGTTTTTTTAAGATATCATTTTTGACATTCTTCAACTCTATAATTTATCCAGATAAATAGTAACTTTTCACGAATTACTGGAAACAAATTTGATTTAAAAAGTAACTATTACTTAAAGGATTCAAGTATAGTTCGAAAATACTTGTTAACTTGACACTTATCGAATAACAATAACTAATGTTGGAAAAAATAAATCAAATACCGTCTTTAGCATGAATTTTACGTAAAACTGCTATTAAGCATTTTTGGGGCATTTTCCAGGCGCAATACAAAGGGTCAAGGCGGAAATCAGTTCCTGAAAATTCCTCAAAAGTGACTAAACTTTAATTTGGAAAAAGTTAATAGCAAGTACTTCTTTTTCCCATTTTTTTGAAACTGAGCTTTTTCCATATGATATCTCATGTTAATTTCAAAAGCTCGGAGGCCATTTATTGCTTTAATTTTATAATTTATATAATAATTAAATTTCTAAATGTTGTAACATTCTTTTACAGGAAGAAATACTGATACGTAAATACGTTCCACTATCTGTACTTAGCTTTGCCGACCTTGCTCACCTTTATCTTGTATAAATAAATTATTAATTCTGCTTAAATTCATATACTTGGCGGAAGTTTTTCACAAATTTTTTTTTGGTGGGGTATATATTTGCTCATTAAATAAGTTTTGACGTCATAAAGTATACGTGACCTCAATTACTATTCTTTTCAAGAAATCAAAAAACGTGATCTAAATTGGAAAATTTCAAACTGCTACCGAGCGAAATTAAATCTTTGAAAAAACGTATAAAAATTTATTACAAATCTTAAGAACAACTTTCAATAGAAGCAACTGTGAGAAAATTTAATTTTTTAGTATTTGGGATTACGATCCATAGACTAAGCTGTAAAATCTAGATGCTAAGTATTGTAATCCAGGATTTTCAAAATTAGTATCCCTTTTCATTTTTCATAACCATTCTTTGAATAAAAAATTTTACTTTTTTCGAAAAAGAACACTTTTTTACATTGTTTTTGAGCTAGAGAGAAGGCTTGAGTTTCCACAGAAAAACCGAAAATTTTAATTTGACAAATAATGCCTCAGGTATAGGTTTGTGGCTTAATTAAATAAAACAACCAATATGTTATAGGATAATTAAGCTGCTTGAATATAAATATAGGTGATCATCTTCTTTTCTGACAACAAAAAAAACTGAAAATAGAATTTAATACCAGCATTTACTTTTCTTAAATATAGTGAACAGGAGGGTAATAAAATTCAAAACTCGGGTGAAAATTTACTTTCGCATTTCAACATACCTAATATTGAATAAATTATATTATGTATAAGATTAATGTACAGTAAAATATGTTTCTTAATTCAGGAATATTACACAACGTTGTTTATTTTACGAGTAATTTATAAAATACATAATATTTCAAATAACTGAAATTCCTAATGATAGGCAACAGACTACCGATTCAGTACCACTTGGTTTTGTTTACCTGTGAAATTTTTTTAATTTAGGATCAGACAGGCGTTTCTTACTGCTAATTAGTGATTGTCTATCAGCAGGAAATCAGTAGGGCTATACATCAACGAAAATTCATGATGAATTACAAAATTATATTACTTTTATCTTGAAGTTGGATCAAAGTGATTTGCAGCTGAGTGATATGCATTTGATCAAAACGATCTAGATTGAGTATCAAAATTATTGTACAGTTTCGTGTAAAAACCACTATTCACACATTTTGATCCTTTCTTTAATGATGCAACTATTTTTATACTATTTGGAATAATGAGACTAATAATCCTATTTTCCCAAATTGCTCGCTAATGCAAATATTTGTTAACTTTGCAATTAAGATATTTTCAAACTTCTTTGCTAGATTTCATCTAAAATAACATCCGCCATCTCAAAAACTGAAAGTTCAAAATATTTCAATGCTCAGAGGATTTCAAAATATTTCTAATTTCAGAGATCTCAAAGGATTTTATAGGGTTTAAAGCACATATTTCAAGGAAAGTATTTCTAGGAATCTGTAGAGATTTTACTAGACCCAAGTGTTTTACATAAATTTTTCTATCTAACAAATGTACAAGATTTCAAGAATTTCCCCAAATTTCAAGTGATTTTAGGGAATTTCAAAGAATTGTTTTTGAGAACTTCAGGAATTTAATAAAATGAAATAAAATTTCAAGGGACTTCTAGGGATGTTATGAGATTTGATGGTGTCACAGAGGATTTCAAAGATGAAAACGTTTTTAAAGGAATCTTAGTGTATTTAAAAAATTTGAGATTCAGATCAGATTTCAAGTAACTTAACGAGCATCGTAAAGTTGGACTCATACATTTTTTTGATTATCGAAATTGGATCATTTTGATACTAAATGCAAAGATTGAAATAAGCTGCAGCACTTTTGATGCTTCGTGATTTGTTGTGTCGATGACTTCCAGGATATTTAGCTATTTACGAATATTTAAAACGACGTCGTTTATTTTTATTTTCAGAAGGAAATTCAGAAGGAATTCCCAAAAATTCTCGCACATTTTCAGTCAAAGGAGTGACTGCGACCCATTCTTTAGTAGTAGGATGTAAGTGCGCAAGAAATTCCAAATTCTGATTTTTATCCCTTACGTGCGCCATGGGCGAATTTCGGCTGACATACTCAGGGCGCACCTGAGGTATTTGAAGCTCAATATCGATCATCTTCCTACTATAAGGATCAAACATAACTCTTACGTCGTGGTCATGTGTTCTCATATTGACCCATTGAAGACGTGAACTTGAACCACCCTTAGATGATCCTGCACCCAAAGATGAACAACCTGCACAATTTTCCAAATCATTCAATTATGTAAAACAAAAATAGAAATTTATAAGGATTTTGCACACAAAAAAAATAATATGAGAGTTCTTTTTCTTTATTCAAAATTCCGACGTCGGGTTAGCTCAATGTGGCCCTGATCATGGCTACTGTTGTGGTCCTGGTCGTGGCCACATCGGGCTACCCTGTGTAAATCAGATTTGATTTATAAACTAAAATTAATTAAATTTAAAATCATTCCCTGTCTTAATTAGTGAATATTCGACTAATTTTTCGTTCAGTGACTGATCTAAATTTAAATCATTTAAATCTAACTTCTCGTATGCAAAGAATATAAAAAACGACAAAAAAATTAAAAAAACTTCATTTAATTTGAACAAAATGTCTAAAAATTTATGTTCAGAGACGCATTAAATTATTTAACAAATATAAAATTATGAAGTTAGCATTAATTATGGTAGGTATTTTTTTAATCTGTTTCGAGTTTATACTTATTTAGATTTGAATTTGCCGCGCTAATCTCGAATGTATTCGATTAGTCTTCCGTTCGATTATTTGGCAATGAACGGATGGAAGGAAGACAACTTTGTAAAAGTGATCAGTAAACAGATAAACCGGTAACGTCATGTGGATAAATCGCTTGAAATAATTCTCAATTAAACTCGTTAATCATACACGCAAAGTTTTTAGACCGAAGTGAGGTGTTCATATAAAACTAGAATTATCCACTGTAGCTCTCTAAGATTTCCGACAGTGAACCTCGAGAAAGAATCGACAATTTGAAGATCATTTATTGTTCGCCTTTGCGTGAAAGTGTTAAATAGATTGAGAACTGGGAACCAGAATTGGGACCACAAAAAAATCCCACTCTTCTTTTTAGTATGCTATGATTAAAGACATCAAGGGAATTTACAGATTTGTACTCTGTAAAGTTTATTTGTGCAGAATCGCTATTTTTTGTAGTTCCATATCAGATTACATTATAAATGAGCTAAAAGAAATAGTTGCTTGTAGTTTCTTTACTTTTCATATTAATTCCTTTAATATTTGTTTTATTATTTATTCCTATGCTGATTATCCTATAATTGATTTCCACATACTGATTTTCTATAATGAATTTCCCAATATTCGTGGAATCTTATGCAATCTGATGAAACCTTCTGCGACCGCATGCAATCTTGCAATCGAGTGTAAACAAAAAATTCGAGTAACTAGCCCGTCGGATTTAATTAACAAGAAGATCTTTTCCCGCAATGATTTTTGTCTTTAAAGCTTACGAAACACCTTCAGCAAGATGTGCACAATATTTGTGAATGGTTTAAAAAGTTTCCGTTCAAGGTAAACAAGTTTCTGTTCTTGGACTGAATTATAAAATATGAATATTATAGAAGGTTTTACTTTTATCTATGAGATAATGACACTATGATAGTATGTAATCTATTGAGGCACTAGAATATTAATTGTTACGCAGTTAAACAAACTCTTCATTCATGCATTATTCAGTTTTTCCCCTAATTGCGAAAAATGGAGATCGTTCATACTCTGGTCTTCACCTTGATTGCTATCCTTAATTCTATTGGTGAATATAATACAATATAATATATTTATAATTTTAAAAACATTGAAGGTTTTCCATAAATAACTGTTTTTTAAGAGTAGCGATAGATCCGACATACAAAAAGTATCGGCCTATTTTTATTGTAAACGATTTTTCTCCAATATTTCTGACGTGTATAGCTGATACTCTTATGTTATATTTAGAACACTCAATGAATCCTGCGTAGTTCGAGTTTGTACCGAGTAAATCACAGTTTGAGCTTCGCTCGTCTGAAGTTTATCAGATACTCATCAGATACTAAATAAGCTAAATAAGCTAGCAAAATGTTCACTCTACTACCTAAAACTAATGTTCAAAATAATACAAGCAAAAATTGCCTTTCCGTTTCTGCTTATTAGATTTCCCTTTCGAGGGCCACACTTTGATATAAGATTTTAAGAACCTTTATACATTGAAATTAATTGGGCAGGTACTCTTTATAATTTTCCAGCCGAGGAAATGAGTAATTTGTGCAAAACTGATACTAAATCGTTTGGTTTGTTCAAGTAAGAAACTAAAAGCGAAAGAAATACTGTATAACGTCTGCGAAAAGGTTTTTTCTCTTCACCCAAAATTCCGCTGCATTTGTGTATAAAAAAGCATTACACATTCTGTAGAAAACACACTGAACAAAGCTTTCCCAGTGTCCTTCCCAAATAATGTTCCCAGAATATTGATAGTCCCGCTTTTAATAAATTCCCGAGGACAATATTCCCTTAATATCCTTATATTTTCGTCTCAATTTTCATACAAAGAGTCCATGATATGCCTACATGAAAAAAAATCTGTATTTCTTCTTGCAGATTTGAGTTCACAGTCTGACTGCTTACCTGATGCCGAACCGATTCCTGGTGTTCCGCGTGGCGTTTCATCTTCTTCTTCGCCGGACAAGCAACAATCTCCTGCGATACCTCATTCAACGATCAGGCCTTCTTCTTCTGCCGAACCTCCTCTTAATGCTAGAATCAGGTCTCCTCCTGCCACGTATATAGCTCCAACCAGACCTCACTCTCCAGCTGGGTCTGCCTCTCCTGCAGAGCCTCCTCTTCGTGCCAGATCCAGGTCTCCTCGAGCCAGGTATATCATTCCACCTATCGGGCTTTCTTTTTCGGACGTCCTTGGATATGGACTTGACCAACTTCAATTCATTCGGCTTACTCCCTATAAGAATCCGCAACGGCTTTTCGAGTTTCGAAGATACACTTTTCCAGTGGATAAACAAATTCTATCACTAACAGGGCGGAATCGCTTTGGTCGTATGCCAACCCATGAACAAATTGTTATATCAACACTCGATGGTGACGCCTTTGCATTATTGGAGAGTAGCAATATTCTTGCTGGAATATATACATATAAGTTTGGCTCCACCACTAGAGTACGGGTTAAGATAAACATGCAAACCCACACGATTACCGCACTGACCAAAGATGAAGTCAGGGAAACTCCAGTAGGCATTCACCGCCCAATCGTGCTTAATTTCAAAGTAGAGCATGTAAACCATAAATCTTGACACCATTCATTCAATCACAACAAGAAAAATTTGTTTGTAATCCGAAGTCGTCTTACAATGTCAAAACTTGTAATTACAAACAATAATAAATATGTAGTGTATTATCCTTTCCAAAGCTTAATATTTTGTCAATAATGACTTATCTATAATAATGTTCCTTTAAAGGAGACCAAACCAATGTAAATTGGCAAAAATTCTACTGCGAAGAAAAAATGTCATGAAATTAGTAAATTAGCTGCATTAAACATTTTTATTATACGTTGTCAAAGGTACGATCAATATTTATTTTCTGGTATCATACAGTTTTATGGAAAATTTGTCTTTCAGGTTTTAAAATGCATCATTTAAGTTAAAAATTCATTATGCTCAAAATTTATCCATAACTTTGGACCTATTCCATTATTAGTTGAAAATTTATCTTTCTTAGTTAAATGTTCCACAATTTTCTGAAAAATTCATGTAATTTGTTGAAAATTCGTATGGTTTGTTGTTAGGAAATTATTATTTTTAGTTGCAAATGCATTCATTTGGTTAAAAGGTTAATTATTTTGTTAAGAATTCAACACTTTCGTTAAAAAGTCATCCTTTTCGGTTAAAATTTCAACTGTTTAGTTGAGAATACGTATTTTCGTGTTGAAAGTTCAAATATGTTTGTGCATAATTCAACTATTTTGTTGAGACTTGACTTTTTTTGTCGAAAATCATAGTTTCTGGTTTAAAATCCAACTTAACGGTTGAAAGTCGTTGACAATTTCTCTTTGATTGTTGAAAATAGTGACTACTCTAATAGAAAATACAATTATTTTGTTAAAAATTTATCTATTTTGATAACATTGATACATAAAAATTGCTATCTCCAGTTTACTGTTTTCAAACAATTTTCTATTTGAGAATGAATCACATTGTTTTGATGAGGAGTTTATATTAAAAATTTCATACACCAGGATATTTTGTCTTTCAATCGCCAATTTTTCATATGATGTTCAGGTAATCATTTTGTTTAAAACATTATATTTGTTCACATGTTATATTTCAAGACCATCGTGATGACTTGTGTACTCACTTTTTACTTATACTTTTACATGTTTTTCGTATTGTTTACATCTTTTGTTAAACACTATTTCTTATTTATATGACTATTGTTAAATTTTTTAATAATTTTACAATAAATTATTATTTGCTACAGGCTTGAAAAGGGACCACACAGAGTCCGAAACGTACGTAGCTACTTTTTAACTAAATTCTAGATGTTTTTATTACTTGGACCTTTGAAACCGAAAACTTATTTGCATATTTATTATTTTAGTTGAAAAATCCCTCTTTGTTGAAAATGTTAACATTTTGTTCTAAAAAAAATTTTCCACCTAAAAATTTAACTTTTTATGCTTTGATTTTAAATCCGTCATTAGACATCGCCTTTTACCGAGAGGATTGTCAGAAATTAGTTGAAGATTTCTTGAAGATTCAACAAAATTCTTCCAATCTTGTGAAATGCCTTGAAATACCTTAACATACTTTGGGATCTTTGAGGTCTTCAGGAGATCTTGAGGTCTTATGAAGCGCGTCGTCAAGAATACACTAGGAAAGTGTAGTTGGGGGTAATTCATCTGTCGTAGAATAATAATCAATACTTTTCAGATCATGCTAATTGAAACTGAATTTTTTAACACCAAAGTGTCTCGTCGTCCCGAAACTCAGGATGAGTAGTGAAATATTTTTCATACGCTTGGCTAGGCGTCCCAAGTTTTCGGGAAGACTAGTCCACCCCCTTTTCAACTCGCATAATTTTTCGAGGCTACTAGGCATAGTCTTATTAAACGTGTCCGTGTGCAAAAAGTGCTTCCTCGGACTAACTAATCAGGCATTATCATCCATGTCATCAAGAATACACTTAGAAAGTGTGTCTAGGAGTAATTTAACTATCTTCCAAAATTTGATAGTTTTCGAATCAAGCTAAGGCAAACTAAACTTTATTAGATATCACTTGGTGCAAAAGCACTTACTCGGAATAATAATTAATCAGGCTTCATCAACACCGTCGTCAGGAATATACTTATTTGTAATTGCCTTGAGTGATGTTAGGAATTTTTCTTCATCTTTTACTGAAGCAAATCGACAAAATTTCGAAACATTCCTCAAATACAACTTAGATCAGCTTCACTGCGACGGTGGTTGTGGTGGGATTCTTGAATATCATTTCTCAGTGCATTGCATTGATGAAGAATTCATAAGGTCCAAATACTTTGACGCGTTTTCGAAATTTTCAGAAATTCTTACGTAAATATATGAGGTAAAAATATTCCTCACACACCTGGATGCAAATTCAGACATGTGTCTCTGCAAGAGTGATTACCTCGGGATGCTTTACCATCATCGTGTGGGTCATATAGTTATTTAAAAAATCAGTTGGTCTAGTCACTTTCTGAAAAAAATCTCAACATTCCTCTAGGGAAATTCAGATCAGCTTCTTTGCAAGGAGGATTTTTGGAGCATCAGATTCATCAAAGTATCAGTAGGGTCAACGTCTTTGTGGATTCTGAAAATGTTTCCATTTTCTTGAGTAAGATTTCGATATTAAAAATATGCCAAAAATTAAACAATCGTCATCTTTTTTAATTAGAGGAAAAACTCATTCATTTATTGATAAAGAATTGCACTAAGAGTCTAAAGAACGAATATTCTAGTGCGTCATTGGATTGCATAATATCCAATAGTCCTTATCTCATTGATAATAGGCGTCTGGTTCGTCTTTCTGAATATTTATATTTGATGAGTTAGAATCAAAGAAAAAAATGTTGTTACCAAATTCGTTAAAACTGATATCACAATTCATATAATATTTTTTATTATAGATAAACCTTGTGTTTACAATGTGAATTTATATAATGTCTACCAGAACATTCCATTTAAACAATCGTACTTTTCACAGCGTCTGATGAACAAGTCTAATACAGCTAATTAACTATTTTCATGTTATGTTTTCTATAGAAAAAGATAACTGAATATATGACTGAATAACTGAATATATAACTGCGGAATACTTTCCTACCTGCTCAATACTCTATGGGGTATTCACTCCACAGAAAGCTATTATATGTAGTACAATATATCACAACTAGTACGAGTTAGTCATTTGGCTTGAAACTACTTGGTTGAAAGTTGAAACACTTTGTTAGAATATTTAAATATTTCATTTTTGTTTGAAAATTGATCTTTTTTATTTAAAAATATAATTTATTTGTTGAAAATTCTTTTTTTTTTAGAATTTAAAATTAAAATCTTCTTCTTCCACTTTTGGTTGAAAATCTATCTTTTTTAGTTGAAAATTCAACTCTCTGTTTCAAAATTCACATATGTTGTTGATAATTCGTCGTTTTGGTAGCAAATTGATCTTCTTTTCTAAAACTTTATCTTTTCGTTGAAATCTTATTTCTACTACCTATTTCATTTCTGATTGACAATGTATTTTTTTTACTAGAATATTCAACAATTTGGTTAAAAATTCGTCTTTCCCAGTAGAAATTTATTTTTCTTGGTAGAAAAATCATCTTCATTGTAGAAAATTCAATTCTTTGCCTAAAAATTAAATTATTTTCTTGCTTAAAAATTCATATTTTTGGTTGGAAATGAATTTTTTGATAAAAATTGAACTATTTTGTTGAAAATTCTTTTTTCGATTTGTTGAAAATTTATCATTTTTAGATGAAAATTGAAGCACCCGATTGACAATTCATATATTTGTTGAAAATTTGTCTTTTTTGGGGAGAAAGTTAATCTTCTTGGTTAAAAATGCATGGTTTAGCTGAAAAGTGTACTATTTGGTATATATGTATATTACATTTATGAAATTGAAGAAAAAGCAAGAAAAACTTTGTTTGAAGCAGCTAGCGCTACCTATTCTTGGCAAATTTAAATTGATTGTTAATTGATTGAACAAATATTTTTACTAACTATAAACTATAAGCAATAATAAATTGTTCAAAGAATTTATTTGAATATCTAATTATCAGTAGAAACGATTTGCACTAAGATAAACCGCAAGGAAATAATAATTAGTGATTAATTTATGTAAAGGTTTATTCGAGTTCAGGTTTATTTTTTCTTTTTTTTTATAAAAAGCACAGTGTATGAAAAATATACATCTATTGAATATAAAGCGTTAGCATCCGCTTCGTGGTGCTGAGCAAAGGTGTCTGTCTCTTTTTTTACATTTTAGTAACTTTGTTCCAATTAGGAGGCGCTAATGTTTCTGGTTGTAAAATAAAATATAATTTGAAATATTTTAATTCAAACAATTAGTGCCAAAAACTCGCAAAACCCAATTGTTCACTTATAAGGTGAAATTCAAGAAACAATTTTTTATTCGTATTCTATGGCTAATTGTGAACAAAAATCTGCAATTTCAACCCGGTACACCTAATAATATTGACGATTCCGAATAAAATGTACAATACTGTCTGCGAAACATCTAAATATAATTTAAATAAAGAATAAGCGTTTTATATCTTTGTGGATTCGAACAGTTTTGTGAACAATTTAGTCTATAAATTATCAAAATCCCTATTTATTTATCGCATAGTTCACAGTCTTTCCCATATTCCCGTCTTTTAGCCTTTTTCACGTTTTCCCTCTTGATTTCAACTTAATACCTTATAATAAACTTAATAATCAAAGACAGCATCAGTCGGAAATATAAATCGCAGCTCGCTTTGCGGAAAAAACGTCCGTCATGTTTTGTTCGTCAAGTCAGATGTATATTGCGGAGATTCAGTAAACTCACGAAGGACAGTCTGTCAAACAAAATTCGAGGTTACGTCCAGGGCTGTAATAGAGGTAACATTATCGGGGTAGAAAATTGCCTTCTGCAATTATCATATTAACAATGAGGGCGATAAAATAGTCCATATTACTTTTTCTGAAAGAGTTCTACAGTAAATACTCGTTAACCCTCGGATTGTGACACGCAGAAACTTTGCGTTCTTAGCAGGAATATACAGAGCCTACGATGCACTGTTCTTGCCCCAATAGCACTATTTTTTTACCCAAACTCACAAACTTTCAGTCAGTTCTGTTTCGCGTCAACGAGAGTTGACTGTATTTTAAAATTAACATAAATTTCGCATAGTGTCACTATTCGTTTCTCTCTGTAAAAACAAACTCTTTTTCGCGCATCGCATTCGCGCACACGCGCCGTCATGCGCACGGAGCATTTGATCGAGTTCCGCCCGCATCAAATGAAACCCACCTCCGTTCTAACATTCATCCATTTTCGACCAAGTCACTATCCGCCAAGGCAGACTGACTTTATGTTCACCTCAATATCATAAATTAAATTGCCTAATGAATTTAAGGCCATCCTGAAAGTAAGTTCAATTAAATTTTAAGGTTTTCCTTTTACTGTGAATAATCCGTGGAATCTCATGCAATCTCATGAAATATTTTTCGATCCCATGCAAACTTGCAATCTAGTGTCAACAAAAAATCCGAGTAACTAACCCATCGGAATATAAATAACAAAAATACTTTTTCCCCGTAATGATTTTTGTCTTTGAAGCTTACGAGACACCTTCGGAAAGATTTCCACAATGTTAGTAAATGATTTAAAAAATTTTCGGTTATGACTCAGATTTCTATCGAAGTACGATTCTGTGGAATCGCTTTATTTTTCCTGATCTAACCTCGGTTGAGGTAAACAAGTCACTTTCGAAATTGCAAAAAAATTTCAAATTGATTGCAAAAAATGGAGATCGTTACCGAGGTAGCCACCTTAGTTGCAAATTCGTTTCGGGATGATTTTACAGATCGCAACTCGTGCAATAGTGTAATCGTTAAGATAATCGACTTGCCAGCTTAGACATGTAAGTTTGAATCCCCCCCCCC
>JAABKJ010000482.1:19676-36327 GCA_011634705.1 Andricus grossulariae | reverse complement strand
GTTGCGTGCTAAATTTTGATTGTATTATAAACGTTGTAACTTACAAATACCGATCAATTATAAGTATATCCGAAATTATGTTTAAGAATTAACCATGTGTTTATCTATTATATTTACTGAATCGTCGTGTTATCCATATACGTACTTGGAAGATGAATAGATTTAACTTGGTTTCTATTAAAATATAAGGATCTTTTTTCTGCGTGAAGAGAATAAAACAAATATGTGATTTTTTACAGCAACAGACCGATCTAAACAGGTTCTCTAAATAGTGTTTGAAGAAGAAGTTGCCATTTAATCCGAAAGTATCAACTTTAACTTGTAATTAGGATTTAAAGATAATATTGAAACCTTGGATAAATAGGCTAACAAAATCTTCACTATACTACCTAAATCTAATTTTCAAAATACTACAACCAAAAACTGCCTGTCCATTTCTACTTAGTAGATGTCCCTTTCGAGTGCCTCGGTTTGATACAAGGTCTCAAGAATCATTATATATTAGAACTAATAGGTCAAGTAATTCTTACAAATTGCTAGTAAAGAGTATCAAATGGAGTGTAAACTCCCTCAAAAATACAACGTTACAGTTTCCAACGCTAACTACAACCATTTCCTTTTTTCCCTAATGTTGGTTCTTTGCATATGAGTGTTAGTAAGCCCAAAGTTAATAAAACTTTGGTTTGTAATAAAAATGTGTAACAGTGATTTTTGCGAAAGAATGATTGTGGTCGTTTATTATTGACATTTTGATAAGGAATTTTTCGCTGACAATTTGTAATCTGCATCTAAAAATTGATAAGAAACGACCTGAACAATGTAGGTGACAAGCAAAAAAGTTTTTTGCAGAATAGTGTTATTAAGATTGTGTAATGTGAAATTACGTAAGGTCAATCACGTGGTTCGGTTTTTGGGGCCGGTCTCAGGCTCATGGGATTTACAAAATTTTGCACATGTCAAAACTCTGCAAAATATTATTAGTATTTGACCACGAAATATTGATTCAAACCAATTTTCATGCATTTCTGATACTAACTTTTAAAGTGATGCGTACAATTTTGATGTTCGGAACCATGCATGAGTTATGGTTCGAAAAAGCGCTTAAAACTAGGTTCATTTTTGGGAAAGGATTGAAAGAGAGAATTAATCATGTTTTTGTCACAGCGGAACTCCCTATTGTTGTTTTTATGCATGATTACCTATGGAAAGCGTCGAATTTTGTGTTAGAATAATCATTAAAAGTTTAGCATGGGACGTGGCCACGAGCAATTCTTAAGCCACGCCAAAGATCCATACATGTCCCATCCTTGAACAATCTTGAACCATTTTTGATATATTGTTGACCCATGCTTGAGGAAGACAACTTTTTTTCACGCGGGTTTCTATCGAAGTCCTATTCTGTGAAATCGCGTTATTTTTCCTAGTCTAGCCTCGGTTGAGGTAAAAAAGTTAATGTCCTTGGACTGTATTATGAATATAAATGTATTTCATATGTATGTTGGAACGCTTGACATTATCTATGAGATAACGATCATATGATATATTATATAATGTAATAGAGCACTATAATATTATTTAGTTACGCTGTTAAGCAAATTCTTTATCAAGAAATTAATCAGTTTTCCTCCTGATTGCAAAAAATGGAGATCGTTCATACGCTGGTCTTTACCTTGATTGCTATTCTGAATTTTATTGGTAAATATAATACAATATATTTATAATTTCAAAAACGTTGAAGGTTTTCCATATATAACTGTTTGTTAGATATGTTCATAATATTGCTCCTAAAAGTAATATTTATCCATCACAGTGGAAAGAACCCAAAGTGTGTCAAGTTTTTTAAGGGTGGCGATAGATCTGACATATAAAAGTATCGGCCTATTGCTATTGTAAACAATTTTTCTAAAATATTAGAGATGTGTATAGCTGGTACTCTTATATTATATTTATAACACTCATAAAGTCATGCACAGCACGAGTTTGTACCGAGACAATCACCGTTTGAGCGTCACTCTTCGAAGCTTATCAAATACATATCACTTTCCCGTCTGGGTGAATACATGCAAGCGTAGCGTCGGTGAGTTAGCGAGCCTCGTGTAAAGCCGAAAATGCGCGAGGCACGAGCACGAAGCCGAGCTCGCCCGAGGCCCGACCCCGAATTCACGATTCGCTTTCGGCGGCTATGAGAAGGTTTGAGTTCATTTCTGTTTGCAAAAAATGACACCTTGAAGAAAGACCTCAAAACATGTAATGAAGTCGTGAGATATTTAATGATTATGTTTTTTCAGGAATTATTGTGGAATGATTTAGACTATCCGATTCTGCAGTTTCTTTTATCATTATTTATGTTTCATTTTTCAATCGATTTTGAATATTGTAAAGTGAAAATAATAATGTATGATCATTATTTTGAAATAACTAAATCAATTAACATAAACATATTTACCTTTCTTTTCATGCTATTTTAGGCTATAACACAATTTTGGGTATTTCAGGAAAAAAGCAAAAAAGTTATTAACTTGACCTCATATGATTTCTTAATATATAAAAACTTTACAAAACCTTTAATGTCTGAAAATAATTATCTCAACATTACAATATTTAGTTCTTACAATTTTATTTTAATTGCAAAATAATTTTAATTGTGAATTAATTGTGAATAATTGTAAAATAAATTCAACAAAATTTATTTTATAAAGAAATATCGCTTGATTTCAAAAGAACAAAACAATTTTTTAAGGTAATTCTTTGTATTATTTTAATAACTAATGAACATATTTTTAGAATATTTTTCTTTGATTCTGCCCTAGGGTGAAACATGTTACAAAAAACTGTCGTGAAATTTCAACTAAAAACTGTACTCTTTATACATTAATTTTAAAAATGAAAAATATTAATAATTCTTATAAATATTTCTAAATTTCATTTGAATATGATACTAATTGATTTTTATTTAAAAAATTATAGTAAATAGATGGTCATTTTTTTTAATTTTACGACATTTTCGTACCATGTTTGACCTTAGGAAATAGATTTAAAGAATGAAATCATAAAAGTATCTCCATTAGTGTTTGATTGAAAATTATATTTTTTGTTGAAATTTTTATTTGACATATCTGAAATGTTGAAAAATATTGTGGAATTTTGTCACGAATCCTGTGAAAATTAATGTATATAACCTTGAAATAAGCCAACAAAAAATCTTAAAATATAAATAGTTATTCGAAATTTTAATTTTGTATACAAACATTTTTTTTGCCTTAAATTATAATTTTGTTGAAATTTTCCTTTTTTCTTCACTAAAAATTTTGTTTGAATCGAAGATTTATTTATTTTGTTGAAAATTCATTCTTTTGAAGTTCGTTTTAACTGTTTTCAATTAAAAATTATAATTTTTTCATTGAAATAGCAATTATTACATTTTTCGTTGAAAATTCCGCTTTTTTGTTTGAAAATTCATCTTTTTTTGGTTGAAAATTGGACTGTTTGGTTAAAACCTTCTTTGTTGTTGAAATTAAGATTGACATGCAGAAATATTACAAAATCTTTAAAAATTTTCTTAAGAATCTTAGGAAAATTGTATTTATAAACTAAATAATAAAGAAACTTCAAAAATAAATAGTTGAACGAAATTTTTATTTTTTATACAAAAATATTTTTCTCCTCAAATTATAATTTTGTAAAAATTTCCCTTTTTTCTTCACTAAAATTTTTTTTGATTTGAAAATTTATTTGTTTTTTTATTTAAAATAAATTTTTTTTATTGAAATAGCAATTATCACATTTTTCGTTGAGAATTAGTCTTTTTGTTTACAATTAACCTTTTTTACCTGCAAATTAAACTATTAGGTTGAAAATCTTTTTTTCGTTGTTCAAATTTTTATTTGGAATATCTAAAATCTTAGAAAATATTTCGACATTTTCTGAAGAATCTCAGAAAGCTCATATTTATATTTATTTTTACAATTTTATTTCAAGTGTAAAATAATTTTAATTGGAAATTAATTGTGAATAATTGTAAAATAAATTAATTTTTAGAATATGTTACCTTGATTTAGTTATTCAAAAATAATGATCATTTATTATCATTTGTTGACTTTACAATATTTAAAATCAATTGAAAAATAAAACATAAGTAATGAAAAATGAAACTGTAGAATCGGATGGTTCAAAACATTCCATAAGAATTCCTGAAAAAGATAATCATTAAGTATCGCAAGACTTCATTACATGTTTTGAATTCTTTCTTCAAGGTGTCCATTTTTGCAAACAGAAAGGAACTCAAACCTTTTAATAGCCGCCGAAAGCGAATCGTGAAGTCGGAGTCGGGCCTCGGGCGAGCTCGGCTTCGTGCTCGTGCATTTTCGGCTTTACACGAGGCTGACCGACTCACGGACGCTACGCGTGTAAGTATTCTCCCAGATGGGAAAGTGGTGGGGGCCGAAAAATCCCAACTTCTGGAGACACTGAAATGTCACAATGAAGTTAAGGTGAATTTAACGGTAATCGTTTAGTAAAATAAACCGGAAATTCATCGAACCGAAATTAAAATTGAGGTGCAGTGGACATGACAGAAGGATCGCTACATGCTACCGACCCGATTGACTTGCCTAGCTCGTCCCCAAAGTCGTGACAAGGCAACCTATCCGCGCGGACCACTGGTTGAATTCACGGTGCAATTGGCAATTGATGGATTGTATCACCTAAGAAACATTAATTTTTGACATTTCTGTGACAGTTGTCACATTACTCTATATTCCCACTTAACAGCGAAAGGATTTATGATAAATAACAGCATTTTGGAAGGTACAACTTATTCACAGATTGTGTACAGTTGAGAGTTTATTGGAGCAAGACGTGTTTGTGTTCCGTGGCTGTTTCAGCTGACTTGTATGGATATGAGTCAAATGTGACAGCTTTTGTCGTGTGCGCGCGATGGCATGGACGCGTATTCAGAAGTCTTTACCGAGGTCCCCACCTTAGTTGCAAATTCATTTCGGGATTATTTTACAGATCGCAACTCGTGTAATAAGTGTAGTGGTTAAGATAATCGTCTTGCCAGCTTAGGTATATGAGTACGAATCCCCCCCGTTGCGTGCGAAACTTTAATTGTATTATAGGCGTTGTAACTTACAAATACTGATTAATTATAAGTATATCCGAAAATGTATCTAAGAATTAACCGTGTGTTTATCTATTGTTTATATTTTAGCAATATTTTGTTACAGTTTACAGTGCTGTCCAAAACTATAGTCTATGCCGTTAACATAAGTTAGATCTGTTTATATTATCCGTCAAAGTGAAATGATAATTCGTAATTGCAGCATCGAGGAACAGTGCAGAATAGCTACTGGATCAGTAAAATCTACTGATCCGCAGTTCACCACCACTTGAGAATTGGTAATGGTAACCATCAATGACAGTCATATTTAGCTGCCTATAATTGTAACATTTACTGAACTGTCGTGTTGTCCATATACGTAATTGGAAGATCAATAGATTTAACTTCGTTTTCAGTAAAATATACGCTTCTGTTTTCTGCATGAAGAAAATAAAATAAATAGGTGATTTTTCACAGCAACATAACGATCTAAACAGTTTCTCTCATGTAAATAGTGTTTGAAGATGAAATTGCCATTTAATTCGAAAGGATCAACTTCAACTTGCAATTAGGATCTAAAGATCATATTGAAACCTTGGATAATTAGGCTAACAAAATCTTCACTATAGTACCTGAAACTAATTTTTCAAATACTGCAAGCAAAAATTGCTTGTCCATTTATACTTGGTAGATTTCCCCTTCGAGTGCCTCAGTTTGATACAAGGTCTCAAGAATCATTCTATATTAAAACTGATAGGTCAAGTAATCCTTACAAATTGCTAGTGCAGGATATGAATGATTTTTGCAAAAGTCACACTGAATCGTTTGATTTGTTTAACTCTACGATGAGTAAATTGAACGTAATTACAATGAAATTTGTACTAAGTAAGAATTTAAAATCGAAATAAATACTGTATAACAGCTGCGAAAAACTTGTTCTTTTCACCTGAAATTCCGCTGCATTTGTGTGTAAAAGAACATTACATTTTGTCAAAAACACACTTAACAAAACTACCAGTATCCTTACCAAATAATGTTTCCTGAATATTGCTGGACATGCTTTCAATAAATTTGCTCGAAGTTTTCATAGAAAGAGTCCATGATATACCAACATACTAAAAGAAATTAATCCTCTATTTATTCTTGCAGATTTAGGTTTACAGTTCGACTGTTTACCTAATGGCGACCCGATTCCTGGTGTTCCTCGTGGCGTCCCATCTTATTTTTCATCTGATAAGCATTGTTCTCCTACGAGACCTCATTCACCAATAAGGCCTCTTTCTCCTACTGCGCCTCTTCTCCGTTCTGGATCCGGGTCTCCTCCTGCCTCTTATATAGCCCCAACCAGACCTTGTTCTCCAGCCGGGTCTTCCTCTCCTGTAGAGCCTCCTCTTCGTACCAGATCCAGGTCTCCTCGAGCCAGGTATATAGTTCCACCTGTCGGGCTTGCTTTTTCGGACGTACTTGGATATGGACTTGAACAACTTCAATTCATTCGGCTTATTCCCTATAAGAATCCGCACCGGCTATTCGAGTTTCAAAGATACATTTTTCCAGTGGATAAACCAATTCTATCACTAACAGGGAAGAATCGCTTTGGTCGTATGCCAACCCAAGAACAAATCGTATTATCCACATTCGATGGTGACGCCTTTGCATTATTGGCTAGTAGTAATATTCTTGCTGGAATATATACATATAAGGTTGGCTCTACCTCTAGAGTTCGGGCTAAGATAAACATCAAAAGCCACAAGATTACCGAGCTGACCAAAGATGAAGTCAGGGAAACTTCAGTAGGCAATCACCACCCAATCCCGCTTTATTTTAAAGTTGAGCATGTCAACCAGAATAATCTACATCATTAATTCAATCACAAAAAATAAAGTTTGTTTTTGATCCGAAGACGTCTTACAATGTTACAAGTAACTTTTAATCGCAAAGAATAATAAAAATTTAATGTGCTATCGTTTCCAAAGCTCAATTTTTTCAATAATAAATTAATTACAATAATTGTGTATGACGCATGCATGATTTTAGACCTCTTCGACGCCTATGAAGCGGGGCTACAGCTCTACTTTTTACTTCCTAGGGACTGAAAAGTGACGTCAGAGAAGAATAATGAAAATTATAAGTGTATGAGCTCGCATTTTAATATTATCAGCCCACTCACCGTAAGAAATGTGAGGAAATTTTGGTTGCAGATAATAAAATTTTGCGGTTATTTATGAAATGTTACCATAAGTGACTGATCGAATTACCGTGAATTACCGAAAATTTTCATAAATTTCCGGAAATTATTGAACATTTTTAGAAATGAAGTTTGGGTAATTTATGGTATGTTACCATATTCATTTGTCAACATTGCAGTTCACTTCTTCAGGCCTGACCTGAAACTGAAGTTTCAGGTTATGTTGTTCTTACATATATTCTCTACGATGCCTGTGATTAGTCAGAGCACCCCATGGTAGGGACTGCTCGGACTTGATTGGCCAATACAAATATTTTGTCGAAAATTAGTCTTTTTGGTTTGAAAGCTCATCTTTTTTGGGTACTAATGCAAATGTATGATTGAAAATAAACATTTTTCTGTTAAGGATTCAACTGTTGTATTGAAAATTTGTTTTTATGATTGAATTTAACTGTCTCAGGTTCCAAATTAATTTTCTTTCAAAATATCAACGTTTCCTTTTTTTGTGAGAGCTCAGCTTTTTTGATTGAAAACTCAACTAGTTAGCTGAAAGGTGAACTCCTTCATCAAAAATTCATTTTTTAGTTTCAAGATTTTGACAGGGTAAATTTGACATACCTGTCACTTCAAATAAAATTCCACATAAACGGATCCAAGGAGATGTAATAGCTAACAAGAGCGAAAGTCACATCTTGACCAGGAGCACTCACCAAAATTTATAAAAATTAAATATTTATTCCTTTGTACACATCTGTTTCCATGTGAACAACCGCCTGCTGTCAAAACTTGGAGATCGACAACAACACCACGGTAACCAGGGATAAGTCGACACGTCAGAAGTTTTGCAGGAGTTATTAACGCACCCTGGACAAGGGACCTAACACTAACCCATAGTCCTACCATCCCACGTCTCCATGGTTACCGATTCCAATCCAAAATAGCGGGCCTCAAGCATCCTGTCTAATTAGTCACGCACCTGACCGCCATCTTTTACCGACCTCTGTGCGCCAGGTCAGTGAGGCGCATCCTGGAATAAGTACCAAGTGCCAACTTACAATTCAACAATGCTTCCGTCGCCATAGTTGCTGATTGCAATCAGAGTTAGCGGCGGGCCATGAGTATCTGTCTGAATAAGATTCTCACAAGACGCCGTCATCTTCTACTATCCTCCGAACACCATGTCGCGGAGGCGTGACGTCACAAATCTCGGTCGATCACACGACTCTGGCTTTATTAAACTCGACCTTGTTAGTAACTATGAACCCCAGTTAAGCGCCATATTACCAGGACACGTGACATCACAATTCTTACGCTGCAACATTATGATCGGAAACCTGGTTTGTGTGGGCTCGTTAGTCGTGGGGCCGGCTATCGAATGAACCTATTAGCTATAGAATGCAGCCATCATGGAGGAATTATCACCGTTACGAAGGATAGTTCATAGTTCAAGTTAGCAATTATGTAGTTTAAAGTTTTCCCGGTAGTTGCGCTGTGACCTTATGTTTTGTGAACACGCCTTCAAGCAAGCACCCCTCGAGTTGGAAAGATAAAAAAAGCAGGAACAATGAATTAATCCCTCGAAGCTTCCGAAGGGTTAATTACTCGAAATTTTTGGTGTACACTGGATTGCAAGATTGCTAGAAAAAATATTATAGAAAAACTTGTTTAGGACTATAATGATTTTCCTACAATCTTTGCGCAATTATAGGAAGTTCATTACGGAGAATACGTCAAAATCCCTTGATTTCATTGGAAATGGTAAAAATCTACTTATGTATAAGCAAAAATCATTTTAAAATGTTTAATATAAATCAAACGTATTCATTATTTTTTGTAAAAAAACGTCTTAATTTATATAAATCATTGAACTCTCTTGAATTCCTAGGAGATTCAACCAAATTCTTCCAATCTTCTGAAATGCCTTAAAATACCTTGAAATACCTCGGGATCTTTGAGGTCAAGAGGAGATCTTGAGGCCTTATAATCCGCGTCGTCAAGAATACACTAGGAAGGTGTGGCTAGGGGTAATTTAACAATCGTAGAAAAATAATTAGTAGTTTTCGGATCATGCTAACGCATTCTCGGACTAATTATTCGAGTATTATCATCCATGTTTATGCGCCTAGCATAAATGGTAAAATTTGTACGCTCCTATTCTAAATTGTACATATTCATAGAGCTGATTTGAACGATTAGTTGATTTGTATGTAATAACGTCACATCCCGTTTCAAGGTACTGACTTCCGTCGTCTTGTTACGTAGCATTTCACGCGTTGGAGGCTATAAATCCTCACAAACATGATTGTAGTTTTCAACGAAATAAAAATATGAAGTCACAGCATACGAATTCTAAAATTGAGTCAAATTCAAATAATTAAATTCAAACGTGTGTTCTTTGTAAAGCTCAACACACACTGAGAATATAGATCAGCGTTAGGATACATTGAAAGCAAATAATTTATGTTATAATTGTGCTAAACCCGGTCATAGACCATTTAAATGTCCTAGCAAATATCGATGCATCAAATTTAACAGACCGCATCACTTTTTATTGCTATGTTTGGAACAGCGCTGCTTTTAATGAAAGGTCCAGACGGACACTGTCAAATAGTGCGAGCAGTGGTTGACCCTTGCACTGATCAATCCTTTATTTCTAAGTCAATAGTTTAATCCTTGAGGCTACCTAGACGACGCATTCATGCGACTGTAGAGGGTTTAGCTGAAGCGCATTTAACCACAGTAACTTCAATAGAAAAATTATATATGGAATCACTAGTTAACTCAAATGCTTAACTGCCAATGGATACGTTTGTGTGTCAATATGTAACTTTTTACAAGCCTCCGATTATTCATGATATTATTCTTGACGCTCAGTCTCACTTGCAAGGTTTAACTATGTCAGATCCTGGACCTTTTTCTCAGGATCGAATTGATTTAATGTTAGCTGCTGATGTCCATTCAGCAATAATGGAACAAGGTCTAATGAAAGGCCCTGTTGATGCCCCAATTTCTCAAGCCACAATCTTTGACTGGATTGTTGTTGGTGCATTGGAAGGTTCGACGGCTCAGTTGAATGACAGTGTGAAGGTTCATTGTTGCTGTCAGGTCGGTGAGATAACGTTCGCCCTGAATAAATTTTGGGAAATTGAAAAAATCTCTCAAGTGAGTCATCTCACCGATGATGAGAAAAAATGTGAAACTCATTTCGCTGAAACTTATTCACGTAATGAAGTGGGTCAGTACATCGTACGATTACCATTTAAATCAGGTCCACCAATTATTATTGCTGTCTCGTTTCCTATAGCGCGATAACAATTCTTTGGCATTGAACGAGAATTAGCTTCCCAACTTGAGTATAAAACCTTGTATTCAAACTTTATGAGTGAAAAACTAGTATATATACCTTATCATCATGTGATAAAAGATAACTCAACTACAACACGCTTACTCATAGTATTCAATTCTTCAATCCTGACCACTAATGGTACAAGCTTAAATTCTCACATTCTGATAGAACCTGAACTCCAAAATGATCTCCTTATCATTATCATGCGTTGGCGTATGCATAAAGTAGCATTATGCGCTGATATTTCGAAAATGTATCATCAAATACGGACCGGTCAACGTGACGTTGATTATCAACGTATTGTCTTTCGTGCTAACCCTGAAATTTCTCCGCAGTCGTTCCAGTTACTAACTGTAACGTCTCCATATTTGACTTTTTTGACATTTCAGAGGGTTTCAGCTAGATAAATAGTCAAGTAATATTTCGTTTTTACCTAAAGGTCCATCTAACGATCATAAGGATTTTAAATTTCCTGATGTTTCAGAAAATACTTAAGTCTGTGTTTTGGGACTCTCGTGGGATCCCAAACTTGATCAACTTCAAATACGTACAACCATTAAGATTCAAGATCTTTACAATAAACGTACAGTTCTATCCACTATCGCTAAAATGTTTGATCCAGTTGACTACTTGACTCCTATAAGTGTTAGGCCAAAAATCTTTTTACAAAGGTTATGGTCACAAAAATTACATTGGAATGATATATTGATAGATAGTTTGCATACAAAATGGCAAGCGTACTGCACAGAGCTGAAACAATTAGCAATCGTATCAATTTCACGTTGGATAGGTAGTTTTTCCAATTCCAGGGATGTGGAGGTACATGGGTTCGCTGATGCATCAACAGAAGCTTATGCTGCATCTGTTTATCTGCCTAATAATTCGAACGATAAAATCAAGACTACTCTTGCATAATCAAAATCCAGAATTGTCCCTTGCAAACATTTAAGTATTGCTCGCTTAGACTTATGTGCAGCATTATTACTAATACAAGCAGTGCAGTATCTTCATACTGCACTACATCTTGAATAAGCTCCGACTCACCTTTCGTCGGACTCTATAATTGTTTTCGCTTGGCTTGAAAAACCTGAAACAGAATGGCTCACTTTCGTGGCAAATTGAATTACTGATATCGCTACTCGACTTTCAAATGCATCATGGCATCATGTACCCACAGCTGACAACCCTGCGAAATGCGCATCAAGTGGAATTTCGCCGACTGGAATAACTTCACACTTATTCTCGTGGAATGGTCCACATTGGGTGCCTCAATCACCCGACAATTGGCCTGGTGATGGTGCATTGTCTGAAGAAGATAAGCTCATCCAGAGTTAAAGAAAGCGAAACATTCTCACATAACCACTACAGACCACACTGTATCAGAAAAATCGGAATCTGATTTAAACCAAATGTTATCAATTAAATTTCCTAGTTGGCCAAAATTATTAAGAGTCACTGCACTTCATTTGAAATTTATGAAAATTCAAATTCATCTAATTTTGTATAGATCTCAACCTAACCTTTCTCCGATACTACAAAAAAAGATCACAAGTTGTGGTTGAGCATGATTCAGATTCAATTGATGAAGCCCGCATTCTGTGGTACAAAGTTATTCAAAATGACGTACTCTCGAAAAAATTGTGGATGTTAAAAAAGGAGAAACCATGTCCAAAATCAAGTGTTCTCAAGCAACTAAATCCGTTTCTGGATCCCGATGGCTTGATTCGAGTAGAGGGTCGTCTTGAGCATTCGCCTTTAGCTTACACTGAAAAGCATCTAATTATTTTGTTGGACCATACGGTTAGTAAGTTAATTATACGACACGCTCATTTACGAACACTTCATGGTGGTATCCAACTGGCCGAACGTGTTCTGAGACAATCAATCTGGCTAGTTCGTTCACGTTCTTTCATAAATCAATGTATTAAAAGGGGAATTAAATGCACACGTCCTTACAATTACAAATTGTCAAAAATCCGCAACATCAAAACGGACAAAGCATATGTATGCATTTTTGTTTGTCTGGCTACTAGAGCCATCCATATAGAGGCTGTGTCTGATTATACAACGGAAGGGTTCATAGCAGCAATTATACGATTTGATAGTCGTCGAGGTTATCCTAAAGTTATATATAGTGATAACGCAAACAATTTCCTTGGTGCTAGTAGGAAACTAAAAAGAGCATTTAGACCAGTAGTAACTGATCATAAACTACATGCTGAGTTTGCTGTTAACAGTTTGAGATGGAAGTTTATACCTTCCACTTCACCCCATTTTGGTGGCTTATAGGAAGCTGGGGTAAAAAGTATCAAGCACTATCTCAGACGCGGTATCAAGAATCACATTTTGACCTTTGAAGAGTTCACCACGCTTACATGTCAAATTGAAGCATGTTTAAACAACCGTCCTATAGGATCTGTGTCGCATGAGACCGATCGATTCGCATCTCTAACACCAGGACATTTCTCAAATGTTGGAGCACTATTGTCGTTGCCTGAGCCGTCCATATTGGATCTAAGTGAACAGAACTTCAAGCGTAGGAAGTTAATTCACCAGAGGCTTGCGCAATTCTAGCGTCTTCGGCGTCACGATTATCTTAACACATTACAACAGCGTAATAAATGTAGGCATCAAACTCCTAACTTAAAACCCGGTACACTAAACTTGATAAAAAATAAAGATTTACCACCTGGAAAGTAGGAACTAGAATTGTAACTAAGGAAAGGATGGTAACAGTCGCAGAATTCCTGTAAAAACAGCTAGAAGCTCATATAATCGCGTTATCATTGAAATTTGTCCACTGCCAGTCATGAAATCTACAAATTAGATTGTCACTCATAAGATTATGTAAACTATTTCTATATCTCGAATTGTAACTGGACTAGTTCCTTTTATGCCTGGCATGAATGCTAGAATGTTAAACGCTCATATTCTACATTGTATATTTTCATAGAGCTGATTTGAACGGGTAGTTGATTTATATGTGATAACGTTACCTCCCGCTTCAAGGTACCGACTTCCGTCGTCTTGAAACGTAGCATTCGTACGAATAGTCTCGCTCGATACAGTTCGTCACGTCGCGAAATTATAACGACTCGGTCAGGCGTTACGCACATTGTACGACGTGTTCTTATTTTGGGCATGAAACATGTGTTTGCACTGTTATTCTATAATTGTTTGAAATCAGTGCTTACCATCAATAAGGTACAATAAATTCAACATTCCTTCTAAATGTTAGTGCCTCATTTAAAACAATCAGTTACGGCTATAAGAGGCAAATTTTAACATTTGACTTTCTAACCATTAGGCTGCGTTCAAAATGATTTGCACCTTGACAATCGATGTCATCAAGAATACACTGGGGAAGTGTGTCTGGGGGTAATTTAACTATCTTCAAAAACTTGGTAGTTTTTGAATAATGCCTCAAATCAATCTTACATCAGCAATCTTACATGCGCACCTGACCGGAAATCAGTTGACCTGGTATTTGAATCCCAGCGGAGTGAAAGGAGATGATCTTTTTTTGAATAAAATTTAATTAAGAATATTTTAGTGCTAAAGTGGATTACATATTATCCTATAGTTGTTATCTCTTTGACAATAGGACTCAAGTTCGCCTTTCTGAATATTTATATTTGATGAGTGTCAGAATCAAGGAAAAAAATGTTACTAAATTCGTTAAACTGATATCACAATTTGTATAATATAATTTATTATAGAGAAATATTGTGTTTACATTATTAATATTAATTGTACAAGATATTTTAAAGGAATTGGAAAGGTAAATTTCATCCGCCTGAGCCGATTATATCTATTGATCATACTTTGTACAGCGTCTGATGAAAAAGTCTAATACAGCTAATTAACTATCTTCGTGATATTTTTTATAGAAAGAACTGATTGAATACTAATACTGATGCTTTTTTTGGCTGCACATTTTGTATCTCTGTTGTATCTATCTTATCGGATGGGAATTCATTCTAAACTAATCCGACGTCATCCGAATCATCCTGGAATCTGTATCGGAACCAATCCAAGGTAATTCAAACCAATCCGAAGAAATGTCTACATTTCATTCGATCCAAATCGGCCTAAAATTTATTCGACTCAATCCGGTTCAATCCGAACTTCCAGTTCGAACAAATCCGAAACAAATTTTCAAGCCGAATGAATCCGAACTCAGAATGAGCTAAAACGATTTTCAATCGGAATGAATCCAATTCAATCCGAACTCAGATTCATTCGAATTAAAAATTCAGTGTATATCAATCTTAACTCGGATTGATTCGGATTCATTTGTATAGAAAATTTGGTTCAGATCGGTTCGCATTGGTTCTTTTTGGAGTTCGGATTGAACTTGATTGAGTCGGATTCGTTTTTAAACGATTCGGGTTGAACGAAAGCCCGTCCGCCTTTGCTATCACGATATTGAAGAATATGATTCTAAGTCTGGTTCACAACGGAAAATCTCGGACTTAGATTAGTCAGAGTACCCGCGCACTGCTCCTCTGTCGCTACGTTGCTGGTTGCATGGCTCAGCAAGCCTCTCCAGACCCGCGGGCTTCTCTTTCACCGCGAAACCGCCAAAACATCACCTATCGGAACAACTTAAATAGTATATACCGAAATGGGATTCCGAGTGTAATATGAGTGGGCTAAAATAAATCGTTGTTTGTAGTTTCACCACTTTTTGAAATAATTCCTCCAATATTTTTGTATTATCATTTCCCATAATTGCTTTCCATATAATGATTTTCTATAATGATTTTCCCATAATCCGTGGAATATTATGCAATCTCATGTATGCAATCATTTGCAATCCCATACAATCTTGCAATCTTGCAATCAAGTGTGACCGAAAACTCCGAGTAACTGACCCCTCGGAATTTAATTAACAAAAACACGTTTACCCGTAATGATTTTGTTTTTGTAACTTACTAGACACCTTCAGAAAGATGTCCATAGTATGTGTAAATGGTTTGAAAAGTTTCCCTTCATAACGCAGATTTCCATCAAATTGCTATTCAGTGAAATCGCCCCCTCCCCCTGATGTAGCCTCGGTTGAGGTAAACGAGTTTCTGTCCTTGTACGGAATTATGAAATATAAATATAAATATATTATATATATATATATATTTTTTTTAGAAGGTTTCACTATTAGCGATCAGATAACGACCATAAGATATATTATGTAATATAATAAAGCACAAAAATAATCATTTGTTACGCTGTTAACCAAATTCTTCATTAACGCGTTAATCAGTTTTTCCCCAAATTGCAAAAAATGGAGATCGTTCATACTCTGGTCTTCTCCTTGATTGCCATCCTTAATTCTATTGGTGAATATAATACAATATAATATATTTATAATTTCAAAAACGTTGAAGGTTTTCCATAAATAACTGTTTGTGAGATGTATCTATAATATCACTCGTGAGAGTGTCATTTATCCAACACAGTGGAAAGAAACCAAGGTGTGCCCAGTTTTTTAAGGGTGACTATAGATCTAACATACAAAATTATCGGCCTATTCCTGTTGTCAACAATTTTTCTAATATATTTCAGATGTGCATTGCTGATACTCTTATGTTATATTTATAATACTCATTAAATCCTGCGCAGCACGCGTTTGTACTAAGAAAATCATCGCTTGAGCGTCACTCTGCTGAAGCTTGTCAGATATATATCAAACACTCAAGAGTGTAAAACAAATAGGTGATTTTTAACAGCGACAGAACGATCTGAACAGACTCTATGAATAGCGTTAGAAGAATAATCTGCTTCTCAGTTTGATACTAGGTCTTAAGAATCTTTATATTAAAACAATGAAATTTGTACAAAAAAGATAAAAGAAAAATAAATACTGTATAACGGCTGCCAAAAGTTTTGTCGTGTTTAGCCAAAATTCCACTGCATTCGTGCATAAAAGAACATTACATTCTGTGAAAAACACACGAAACAAAACTTCACTAGTATTCTTCCGGAATAATGGTCCCTGAATATTGCTGGTCCCGCT
>JAABKJ010000482.1:0-19666 GCA_011634705.1 Andricus grossulariae | reverse complement strand
TCAAGTTCACAGTTTGACTGCTTTCCTAATGGCGAACCTATTCCTGGTGTTCCTCGTGGCGTCCCATCTTCTTCATCTGACAAACATTCTTCTGCGAAACCTCATTTACCGACCAGGCCTTCTTCTTCTGCCGAGCCTCCTCTTCGTGCCAGATCCAGGTCTCCTCGAGCCAGGTATATAGCTCCACCTACCGGGCTTGCTTTTTCGGACGTACTTGGATATGGACTTGACCAACTTCAATTCATTCGGCTTACTCCTTATAAGAATCCGCACCGGCTATTCGAGTTTCGAAGATACAATTTTCCAGTGGATAAACAAATTCTATCACTAACAGGGCGGAATCGCTTTGGTCGTATGCCAACCCAAGAACAAATTGTATTATCAACATTCGATGGTGACATCTTTGCATTTTTGGCGAGAAATAATATTCTTGCTGGAATATATACATATAAGTTTGGCTCCACCACTAAAGTACGGGTTAAGATAAGCATGGAAAGCCACACGATTACCGAGCTGACCAAAGATGAAGTCAGGGAAACTGCAGTAGGCACTCAACGCCCAATGTCGTTTTATTTCAAAGTTGAGAATGTAAACCAGAATTCTCCACATCATTAATTAAATCACAAAAAAAGTTTTGTCTTTGATCCAGAGACGTTTTGCAATGTAAAAAGTAACTTGTAATCACAAACAATAATACAATTTTAATCTATTATCGTTTCCGGAGCTCACTATTTTATCAATAATGAATTAACTATAATAATTTACCTTTAAAGGAGAACAACATAATGTAAATAGGCAAAAATCATACTGCGAAGAAAAAACTCATGAAATTAGTTAATTAACTGCATTAAACATTTTTATTATGCGTTGTCAAAGGTACAATCACTATGTCGTTTCCGGTATCATACACTTTTAAGGAAAATTCATCTTTCAGGTTTAAAAGTTTATCATTTTAGTTAAAAGTTCATCTCCTTGATCGAAATTTAACTATTTTGTTGCAAATTCATATTTTTTCTTAAAAATTCATATTTTTGGGTTAAAAATATAACTGTTTTATAGAAAATTCTTCTTATTGGCTAGAAAATTTAACAGTTTTTGATTGAAAATGAAAACCCTCTCTTTGTGAAAATATTAGACAATAAATTTTTTGTTGGAAATTCAACAATTATGTTCCAAATTCATTTTTGATTTTGGACTGAAAATTTAACTATTCCATTATTACTTGAAAATTGATCTTCCTTAGTTGAATGTTCCACCTGAAAATTAAACTATTCCATTTTTTCCAACTTATAGTTGACAACAAATTTAAGCATACCACTTTCTTAAACTTTTAGTTGAAAAGTTGCAGTATTCGGTTGGAAATTCATGTATTTTGTAAAAAAATCGTCTTCTTCGTAGAAAATTAATTTTCTTGGTTACTTTTTTCTTGTTTTCAAAATTTGACTATTTGATTAAGTATTCATCTATTTGGTTGAAAATACACCCGAACGTCGGTTTAGTCACAGTGCCGGGGGTTGCCTGCAAGTAGCCTTGTTGCTAAGCCGGGAATATGGAAACGTAAACAATCAGTGCCATCTGAAACGTTTTCAGTTGGAATGCATAATATTGCGCCTTCTCCGCCTTTCCTCTATGCTGCTGATTTTTCTAATTTTTGAAGTATATTGGTCTGTGTAGCTTAATATCGATGCAGTGGCAAAAAAAAATGTTTTTTTGCATCTTCTTGTAAGTGGGAGAGTTCATTGCAACATTTCCATTTAACTTTGGAATAAAAAACTCGCTTTGAGATTTACTCAAAAATTACTCATCCTAGCCTTCATTTCGCATCAATGATCCCTTCACGGTTCTAACTTTGCTCACAGAAAAAAGTTAAGGACCTTTCGCGATTTTATAAAAAAGCCTTCTTCTATTAAAACAAATTCCTTTTTGTACATTAGATTGCAAGATTTCGAGGGAAAAAAATTATCCCGAAACTCGGGGTGAGCAGTGATATATTTTTGATAACACGCGAATCGAAAGTTCGACTTTCATTGGCTCTTGAGCGGATCGAAAGATTTCGTTTCAACCCTAGACTACAATGATGTGCTTGTTATGAAAAATATCGTACATAACTCGTCGAGTTGTAATATACTATTTCATAAGCTTGGCTAGGCGTCCCAAGTTTTCAAGACGACTAGCCCATCCCCTTTTTTCAACTCGTCTAATTTTTTTGGGCGTGTAGACACAGCCTTATTGATCATGTCTTAGGGCAAAAATTACTTGTTAGGACTAACTAATCAGTTCCTATCATCCATGTCATGAAGAATACACTAAAAAAGTGTATCTGAGAGTAATTTAACCATTTAGAAACATAATCGGTAGTTTTCAGATCATACTAACGTAGACTGAACTTTATTAAACATGGCCCTGTTCAAAAAGTACTTACTCGGACTAATTAATCAGGTCTTATTCATGTCATCTAGATAGCCATAGAGGAGTGTGTCTGGGGATAATTTCACTGTATTAGAAAAATCGGCTGTTTTCGAAAGCTAAAGCAAACTAAACTTGATTAGATATCACTCAGTGCAAAAGCACTCACTCGGGATAATTAATCAGGCTTTTTCAACAACGTCGTCAGGAGTTCAATAGTTTGCAACTGCCTTGAGTGACGTTATGAATTTTCCTTCATCTTTTACTGAAGGAGATCAACAAAATTTTCAAACATTTCTCAAATCAAACTTAGATCAGCTTCACTGCGAGGGTGGTTATTTTGGGATGCTAGAATATCATTCCTCAATGCATTGAATTAATAAAAAAAACATAAGGGCAAAATACTGTGACGCGTTTCCGAAATTTTTAGATATTCTGAAGTACATATTTGAGGTAAAAATATTTCTCACACAACTCGATGCAAATTTGAAGATGTGTCCCTGTAAGAATGACTACCTCGGGATGCTTCAGCATCATCGCCTGGGTCTTATGGTTATTCAAAACATCAGTTGGTCTTGTCACTTTCTGAAAAAAATCTTGACATTCCTCCATGAAAATTCCGAATAGTTTCTTTGCAAGAGAGGTTTTGGAAGATCTCAGAATATCATTTCTTAGTGCATTTGGTTGATAAACAATCATGAGGACCAAGCAACATTTTTAGAATTCCTCAAGTATGTAAGTTAAAAATACTTTTTACATTTCTGGAGGCAAATTCAGACATTGGTTCCTAGTGGGATGGTTTTCTCGGAAAGCTAGAGCGTCCTGCCCTAGAACATTAGATTAATCAAAGTATTAGTGGGATCAACGTCTTTGTTGATTCTGAAATTAGTTCGATTTTCCTGCGTAAGATTTTTGGCACAGTTGTGCACATATTCGGTATTAAAGATATGCTAAAAAATAGAAAAAGTAGATTAAAACATTTCTTTCAATCTTACTTTCATTGAATGGTATAGTATAGCTTGAAAGAAACTTGAAATTATACATTCAAAAATTATTATATTCACTAAGGTAATTAAGGATAACCACGTAGGATAAGACGAGCGTATGAACAATCATCATCTTTTCTAATTAGGGCAAAAACTCATTAATTTATTGATAAAGAATTCCATCAACAGTCTAACGAACGAATATTCTAGTGCTTCATTACATTACATAATATCCTATAGTCGTTATCTCATTGATAATAGGCGTCAAGTTCGTCTTTCTGAATATTTATATTTGATGAGAGTCACAATCAAGGAGGAAAATGTTGTTGATAAATACGTTAAAACTGATATCACAATTTGTATAATATTTTTTATCATAGAGAAATCTTGTGCTTACATTGTAGATTTATATAGTGTCTCATAGAATAGTGATTAAGGCCTGAGATGATCAAAGTAGGTTAAAAAAAACACATAAAAGTTAAGTTGAAATCTATCAAAGAGATCCAATAAGAAATTCTAAATTCTATTCCGACATTTAATTTCTAGTTGCAAAATTCTTTTGTTAAACCTGAAATAAAAGTACAAAGGGCAAGGCTTCTCCTAACAATAAAGAATTCAAGTATGACAACATGATTGATTATCGAAATTCCGAACATATAATGTTAACCGGATAATCTCGTTAAAATCTCACAATTTCGTTTACCGAAATTCATCCGAAGCCCGGTGGCATTAACAAAGGAAGATTTATTTTTACGAGGCAAAGGTTCCATGAATATCTCAAATATCGGACTTCCCGAACAAGTTTATAGAAAGGTTAATTGAATAACCGAGTTCACAAACAAATTTTCAATTATAAACCACAAATACAATCTATTAATTCGATTGCTAAATCGGATAGCGAAAATCAGACGCCATCTGAAAAAAACTCACGGCCACGTGGCTGAAATTCGGCTATGGTTTAACTTCGCAAAATCGAATGTAAAAATGTATCCTAAAAGTAAAGAACTTTTCGAAAAATAACCCAGAATCTTTCTATGATAAAAGAAATTCGTGGTCGGTTCCCAAACAAATTAATAATTTATAAACTAACACCGACCACGACGTGCGACGCGAACATTTTTTATTAATTCTTTACTTCCGGTAAGAAATGCTCACTTCTAAATCAAAACACTCGCGACAGAATTTACTTGAGGCGTGAGAATCGAGGAGTTTGACTTCTCGGTTTTCACCTCTCAAGAAGAGGAAAACCCTAGCGACGCGAAATTAGAATTAACGAAATCCCATGCCGAAAACAGAAGAAATAAAATTCCGCAAGTCGAGACGAGAAAAATAACAACATTCGAGGCACTTAGAAAGCTGGCTGAGCGTTTTGACGGTAACTCCAATTTTTTTTTAAATCAACAAAAAAAAACTCTCCGACAGGAAGTAAAATTTTTAACTTACGCCCTTGTTTTCCAATTTTCTAAATATTCTTACTGGCATTTTTGACATCTTTCTTTTGGTTAAGATTTCTCGACTATCTCCCGGCATAACTTCCTACATTAAGTTAATCAATCAAATAATCAACTAGTTGAAAAAAATTGTTATTTCTCATCACTGCTTTTTTTATCTGTTTCCGAAAGAGAGAGACTGGGGAATTGATAAAAGATTGAAGCCTTAAGAATCACAATACACTGACTATTTTAATGTATCTACCAGTTGCTAGGAACATTTTGAGCCGACTTCGGATTACAAACAATATTATATTTCAAGTACACATATTTTTCTATAAAATAATAGCGTGGCGAATTGTTGCCTCCTAGATTTCCATTGACTATTTCTAGAGTCAATTCAAATAGCGCGCCGCTTCCCATGTTTATGCCCGTCTGATTTCCATTGTGATAATATATTCCACAAACAACTTAATGATGTTCCTTCATCACAAAGACGTCACCAGTGGATGTTGTTAAAACATATTTTTTCATCGAATTTTTTCATCGTAGATGCGTTTGGTCAGATACATATATCCCATATTCGTTATGTCATACGTTTTACTTATGAAGTTCACCTTTCTAAAATATTCACATTTTATTAGTTAGTTTCAAGGAAAAAAATATAGATACTCACTTAATTCGTTACAAATTTGTTTTATCAGAATAAGCGATTATGTACTGATTATATTTATTAATTACTTTTCACAACGTGTCTAATGAAAATAAACTGATGCTGTGGTTAATTGTGATTTACACCTGACTTAAATTGACCACTCGAAAATTCTTTGGGATTACGTGGTTGGTTCCTACTGGAGTTTCATTGACTAATTCTGGGGTCAACACAAAAACTTCGCCGCTTGCGATATTTATGCCCATCCGTTGTCCATATTGATTATATATCCCTTTAAGAACTGTATTAGTTTTTATTATCGCAACAACATCACCAGTTGTGGTTGTTAAGACACTTTGTTCTTCGGTTGGCGTGGGCCTGAATCGTCCTTGTCCATTCATTTGAATCGGTTGATCGGCAGGAAAAGTGTATCTTCGAATTTCGAATCGCCGGCGTGGATTGGTGTAGGGAATAAGTCGAAGAAATCTAAGACGTTCGAAATCAAATCCAAGTAAATTTAGTGCACGATACCTGACGGTAGGATACCTGGACCTGGCAGCAATAGAAGGCTCGTGAGGAATAAGAGGCCTGATTAGAGAATTAATTCTGGCAGGAGGAGACCTGGACCTGGGGCGAAGAAGAGGCTTTCCAGGAGAAAGAGATCTTTCAGAAGAATGATATGTGTCAGAAGAATAAGCAGTTCCAGAACGAGAAACACCAGGAATAGGGGCACCATTAGGTAAACAGTCGAACTGTGAACTCAACTCTGCAACAACAAATAGAGGATTACATTATTCTTAAATAAAACATCGTATGTTGGTATATCTTGAACCCCTTGTGGCAATATTTTGAGGCAAGTTTGCAAACACTAAGAGATATTTGCCTCGCTAACATTATTATTGAATTAGTAGAGTTGGGGGTTAGTGGAAGTAACGTTACGAACTTACATAAGGTTTGCTGCATCTCCTGCTGAAAAATTGTAACAAAGTTTGCGAAAGATTTGCTTGAAAATTCATTAGTTTCATTAAAAATGTATATTTTTTGGTAGTAAATTAATCTTTTTGGCCATCATCAGGATGAGAATGTAAAAATTTACTACTTTAAGTACTGATCAGTTTTTCTTGCGTAGCTCTTGATTTCATAAGTATAACATCATTGTCTTTCGAAAAAACGTTTCGAAGTACAGGCAAAAATGTGTGGTAGAAGTTCTCAAATATTTTCGCTTTTTTTATACCTGAGGCCTGGTGCCAAGGACGAAGAATTAACTCTGAACTACCTCATGAAAGTCTACTCCACAGGTTTAAGCGAACTCAAACTGTCCGAGAGCAGGAATGCTAGGGACAGGAGAGAGAAGGCCGACTGGCATTTTCCTAATCTATCCCTAGTGTATCTAATTTTTTCACAAAAGAGAATGAACTGCGCCCCACACCCCCTTACCCCTCGGACAAAACGAGTATGGCCCCTCAATGCGTGCCATCGGCATAGAGGGAGGGCAGAGTTGTCATCCCTGAAGATGAGAAGGAGAGCTGCACTGCTGCTAAATATTTCTGGCCGATCAGTATAATCTCCTTTATTTATAGACTTTTAAGGCGGACTGCTGCCTAGAAACTGCGCTCCATGCTACCGTAACAAAATTCGAGCCGCACCTCGAACAAGGGAGGTATGCTGTGGGCACCTTCTTGGATATAGAGGGTGCCTTCAACAATACCAAGCCCGAGTGCATCTGTTCGGAGGCTTTAACGTGTGTCGTGCAGGGTCGTGCAAACTGTGTCGTGCAGGGTACCATATGTGAACCTCTGAAATTCGTCGTGTACATGTGGGTATATCCCACTTGTGCACCTTCACACTTAAAAGTGTACTATATGTATACGTAGGCGTATCCAGTTAAAAATGTTCTCGTCGTAAGTTAGATGTGAACATTGTGAGGGAACCATTTGTGCACGTGTACATTTAAGAGTTACCAGATGTCCACGTAGACGTGTCAAGTCAGACTTATTGCGGACAAACTCAAATAAAATTCGGCAGAAAATAGCAATTAAGAAAGAATACAGATTATATCACATAACTTCTTATTTACGTAAAGCTTCAAACAAACACTTAAAATTATAGATATACATTATTATATTCACCAGTAGAAATCAAGATGACCGCCAAAGATAAGATTAAAGTATTAAAAATCTTCATCTTTTCTAATCAGAGGAGAAAAAAATTAATGCATCAATGAAGAATTTGATTGACAATGTAACTAACGAATACTCTAGTGCTTAATTGGATGATATAATATCCTATAGTTGCTATCTTGTATGTATATTATAGACGTCAAGTTTGTCCTTCTCAGCATTTACATTTCATTAATCACAAACAAAATATGTTGAAGAATTGGAAAAATAAATTAGTTCTGCCTAAGTCAACGAGGCTCCAGAAAAAGTCTAATATCGCTAATTAACTACTTTTGTGATATATCTTCTATAGAAACAGTTAACTGAATATTAATACAGACTTGATTTGAATACGAAATTTTTTTATTGAAAGAACATTCGAAACGCAAAATGCAGGGGAAGTCAGGGGAAGCTCGATGGTTACAATGATACTGATAAGAGAAAATAGCTGATAACGACCTGATAAAAATTCAGTGATGTTCTGAGATACGAAAGAAAATATCCTCGTCCAATTTTTCCCTCTTCGACTTTTTCCCGCCAATTTATGAAATATCGGAACTTATTTTTGGAACGACCCTCGTATTTATGAGTAATAAAACCTTGCAAGTATAGAATGCATTAGCGATTTTCAGCTGATCAGTTTGGCGTCCTCCATTCTGAAAAAGTTAGGGAAAGTGTTTGACAGATATGTCTGGGATGAGACGTTTTTAGCCTCCCCGCTGCACAGAGGGCAGCACACATGTCAAGCGGGCTACTCTGTAGAAACTATGCTCACAGCTGCTTCAGATGTCACCTCTTCAAAGGCTTCACGGTGTTACGTGTCGGACCAGCTTGTTAGCTGGATAGGAAGCATGCTTCGCTAACGGTGTGCGGATGACTTTGTCATCCTGATTAGGGGGCCTCATCTGGAATCGCTTATGGGTCTTACAAGGTCAGGGCTGCGCACCGTAGCCTTTTAGTGCGATAGCTCAAGGCCTTCCGTATCCACATTACAAACAGGTATATATGGAAAGCAAATGTTAGCCTGATCCTCCAAGCCGAAATATGGTAAATAGAGAACTCCAAAGGAGAAGGGGGGTCAAAAGCAAGAATCTACGCCAACACAAGAAGAATGGGTGAGAGATCCAATTTAGAAGACATGCTCACACTCAGCACAGTAGGTGAATACATAAGCTCGGAACCGGTACTGGGACTAGCGTGTTGCTGCATCGGAATAGCCATCAAAAACTGGATCCAGAAGAAGCAGCAGGAGTACTCGGAACTAGCCCAAGATTCTCAACAGGCAAAATTCCTTCTGGCCCATGCGTACAGGATGGACAGTGCCAGGGAAATCCTACGGTTGGCCAAGAAAGACTTGAGGATAGTGGTTCAGATGTTCATATGATTCCACCACTTGAACTATCACAATCACAAAATGGAGTGTGTGAGATCATGGAGTTTGATCCTTGAGTTTGATCCTTGCACCTCGGTGCAGCCTGGATGGCGAGTAGAGTTTAACGCACAGAAAGAAGGGACGCATGCATGGGCCTTCCGTATGCAGTAGGGCCTGGAGACGTGAGTAGGTTCAAAATTGCGACTGCCTGCGGTGTGTGACAGGGATGGATCCTCTGTACGTGATGGTAATGTCCTCTCAATTTGTTGACCAAGTGATGTGCTCTTAATTTGTCGACCAATTGATGTGCTCTTGATTTGTTGACCGAGTGATGTACTCTTTATTTGTTGACCCGGTGGTTCTCTATTGAGTGGTTGACAGTGACAAGGACTGACTCCTCGAGAGTGGCAAGGTGTTTTTTCTGATGTACCGTTCATTTTGGTTGTGCTTGCGAGGTCTGTGACTTTGAGGATGAGGTGAGAGAGATCTCTCTTAGGCTTAAGTTCATAGCAAAGTGTTATGATATGTTTAGGTTGAATTGTACTCTCTGTTAATTTTGAGTGTTAGATCGATTTTGAATAAATGTGTTTTGCCTCATCAGGTTGCCCGGGCTTTCCCCTTAAACCGTGAGGGTTTTTATGCCTAGGCAAGTTGTTGTTGAATGGCTGATGATCCGCGAAGATTGCTGTAGTTTCATTTCTAGGAGCCCGATTACTCATTAATTAATTATTAATTAATTAAGTTTCTATTCTTTCTGTTTCAAATTTCCCAACAGCGATATTTAATGTAGGAAACTTTGCTTTTCCAACAGATGTATTAATTTTTTTAACAAATGCATAATTCAGCCGTTCATTCACAGAACTACATTCTGATTTCACTAAAAAAGTTTTTTGGTTGGTTTGAAGAATGTTGATAATAATTTTCATAAATGATAAATATTCTTGAAAGCACTATATGACGTAGCTTTTTTACAAATTTACAATATTGTTTCCTTATTATTCCGATCGAAGTTGTTTTTCTTGTGACTCTGCAAACTAGAAAAAATGCTTCATAATGTAGGTGGCCTAATAAGATAGCGACTAGTATACATAGACTGAAACATCCTCAAGAATATTCATTTCATCGAAAATTCTTATCAAAATTCTCCTAAAGTGAGTTTCCTTTACTTCACGAAAATGAGGGCCTGATTAGTACTATATTTTTCATTTTCGTGATTTTTCTTAAACCTATTGGTATGTATAATAGGATATCTAATTTAAAACGCTTCTTTATTGCATTACAAATACTGCCACAGAAAAGCGTTTTAAATTAGATATACTATTATAGTTCCCAATGGATTTAGGAAAAATTGCCAAGATGAAGATTAGAGTACCAATCAGGGTCCTCATGTTCGTGAAGTAAAGGAAGCTCACTTTTGAAGAATTTTGATAATAATTTTAATAAATAATGAATATTTAAACAAATAGATGATATCTACGTACTGAATTAGTTGCAAGAATATTCATTAGTTATCAAAATTATTATCAAAATTCTTCAAAAGTGAGTTTCCTCTACTTCAAGAAAATGAGGACCCTGAACATCTTGGCAATTTTTCCTGAACCTATTAGTAAGTATGATAATATATATTTCTAATGTTTTTTTAATGGCAGTATATTTATTTTATATTCTAAATCATCAAAATTAACAAATGAACCATAAAGTACTTTAGCAATTATAAGCTTCACAATCCTTTCCTTATTTCCCTCTTTTTCCCTTTTTTTAAACCATTCTTGTTCCCCTGTTTTCAAGAAACTTTCTCTTTTTTGCTCAAATGCAAACTGAATTAATTGATACCAATAAGAAAATCAAACTATTTTTTATTAAAAGTTAATTTTTTGATTGAAAAGTTTGGGATTCGTCTGGTTTGGTTAAAAATCCTACTATTTAGCTGAAAATTTAACTGTTTTGTTGAAAATGCATCGATTTGGTTGAAATTTTATCTTTTTTACCTAAAAATTAAACTATTTGGGTTCAAAATTCTTTTCATGGTAGAAATTTTTTTTTCAAAAGTCATTTTTTTTGTTGGAAATTCAATTGTTTGACTAAATATTAAACTCCTGTTGAAAATTAAGTTTTTTGAGGATTCATCATTTCAGTTTAAAATTCATCTCTTCCGTAGAAAATCAAGTATTTTGTCGATAATTTATTTAATTTTCAGTTTAAATTATTTTTTAAACTGAAAATTGAACTATTGTATTTTTGGTTGAAAATTTAAATTCTTTAATTAAAAATTCAACAATTTTGTCGAAATTTCATATATTTTCTTGAAACATCTTTTTTGGTAGAAAATTAATCTTCTTGTTTGAAAAATTATCTTTCTGGTTAAAACTTTAACTAATTGGGTAAATGTCGAAGTCTTTCGTTGAACATTCAACTTTTTTATCAAAAATTCATTTTTTGTTTCAAGATTATTTTTTTAACTAAAAAATATATGTAACTATTTAATTTTTGGTTCAAAATTAATATTTTAGATTGAAAATTGGTATTTTTTGGTTAAACATTAAACTTCATTTTCTCAACTTCTCTTTGCCTGAAACTTAAACTATTTTGTTGAAAATTCTTTTTTTTTCTTGGTTAAAAATTTATTTTTATTTGAAAATTTGACTACTTTGCCAAAAATTCATTTGTTTGGTTGAAGATTCATCTCATTGATTGAAACTTAATTGCTTTGTAAAAAGTGTAACAATTTGGGGTAAAATTTATCTTTTTTGTTCGAAAATTTAACTATATTGTTGACAATTTTTTGTTGTCATGAATTAATTTTTTATTTAAAAATTTAACTATACCATTTCTGATTAAAAATGTATCTTTTTAGATAAAGATTCAACTACTCTGTCAAAAATTCATTTTTTTAAGATTCATCTCATTGTTTGAAAATGAAACTATTTTCTTGAAAATTCGTTTAATTTTTTGTTAAAAATTAATTTTTAAACTGAAAATTCAACTATTTTATTTTTGGTTAAAAATTCAATCATTTTTAGATGAAAAAAACTAATTCTAAACCAAGAAATGAATTTTCAATAAAAGGGTTTAATATTCAACCAAACAATTGAATTTTTAACCAAAACAATGATTTTTTATACAAGTAGATTAATTAACCACCAAAAAAGACGAATTTTCAAGAAAATAAATTAATTTTCAACAAAATTATTATTTAGTTACCAAGCTGTTGAATTTGAAAGACAAAAGGACTAATTTTTCCCATAAAAGTTAATTTACAACCAAATAATTGAATTTTCAACTAAAAAGTACTGATTTTGAATCAAAAATATGAATTTCCAACCAAAAATGGAAGTTGCATTTTTAGTTACAAAAATTAATTCTTAACCAAAAACTAATTTACAACAAAATAGGTCAATTTTCAACAAAAGAAATGAATTTTCAACTAAAATAATGAATCTTAAAAAAAAATCAATAAAAGAGTTCAATATTCAACCAAATAGAGGAATTTTTAAGAAAACAGATGATTCAACAAAATTGTAGAATCTTTAATTTATAACTAGAAAAGAGTGATTTTCAATTAAGAATATCAACTTTCAACCAAAAGTGGAATCGGTATATTTTTAGTTTCGAAAATGAATTTTTCGCCAAAAAACTATTTTTCAACATAATAGATCCATTTTCAACAAAATAGATCAATTTTCAATCAAAGGAATGAATTTTCAACCAAAAAAATGAATAATCTTCAACAACAAAATTTATTTCAAATATAAAAGTTCAACATTCAACTAAATGCTTAAATTTTTAACCAAAAAGATGAGTTTTGAAACAAATAGATTAACTTTCTACTAGAAAATACATAAATTTTTTACCAAACAGTTGAATTTTCAAATAAAAAAATTTCAACTAAAAATAGAACCTTCAAATTTACAGAACAAAAAGTGACTTTTCAACAAAATAGTTAAAAATAAAGAAGATACATTTTTAACCAAAAATAGAATAGTTAAATTTTCAGTTAAAAAATTAATTTTCAACCAAGAACTAAACGAATTTTCAAACAATGAGGTGAATCTTCAACCCAAAAAATGAATTTTTAACAAAGTAGTTGAATTTTCAACTAAAAAAGATACATTGTTAACTAAAAATGACATAGTTAAATTTTTAAATGAAAAATTAATTTTTATCGCACAAAAAAAATTGTCAACAAAATAGATACATTTTCAAACAAAAAAGATGAATTCTTAACCAAATAGTTACATTTTTTACAAAACAGTTAAATTTTCATCCAATAAGATGAATCTTCAAACAAAGAAATGAATTATTCTACAATATTATAATATTAAAATAGACATTAATAAATTAATAAATATTATTGAAATAATAAAATTCATTTTTTGGTTTAAGCTTAATTGTTTGACTGAAAATGTATAATGATATAAATAATTATTATTTTCGGTTTGAAAGTTTTTCTTTTTTGTAGATAATTCGTCTTTTTGCTTTCCAAATACTACATAATAATAAATTTATAATAATTTTGATGAAATGAATATTCTTGGCAAATTTTCAGTCTACATATAACTAGTTCTTTTTGAAAATTTATTTTTCCCATAAACCAATTTCCACTATCGAGCAGGTGAACCTTATGTAGGTGGAGGTCAGGTAGCATGATTCAAAATTATACGCCCTAGCTCTTTTTAACAAGTGTACAATATTTTCAACCTTATCATTCCAAATGTTTCAATAAACGAAATTGTTTTTCTCATGACTTTTCAAACTAAAAAAATGCCTCATAATGTGGCTCACCTACTGAGATAGCGACTGGTACATATAATTATATAGACGGTTGCAACTCTCGCCTCGGAAGGGGCTCAGTGCGCAAGTACTCAATCGAGTATATTGCGCAATATTATGCATTCCAATTGGAAACGGTTATGGCAGCCCTGACTATTTACGTTTTGAGGGTACCGATTTAGTAACAAGGCCATTGCGAGGCAGCCCCCAAGACTGTCATTATATGGGACTTGGAGTGTATAATAATATATCTAATTTAAAACGTTTTTTTAATTGCAATTTATTTATTTCCTATTCTAAATCATTAAAATTAGAATAAGAGGTCGTCTATAAACTACGTTACTAATTAGAGACTTCACAATCTTTCCCTTATTCCCCTCTTTTCCCCTTTTTTAAACAATTCTTTTTTTTTTCCTGTCCCGGGACGGCTGAATATTTCCTCAGGTAAGATATTTTTCAGGGAGGTCAAGGTCATTCTTGAAGTAACTTTCAACGAGGAATTCAATGATGAAATTTCTTTTGATCTTGATGATGACCTTCAAGGTAATTTCAAGGTCAACTTTTTTTTTAATTGAACCCCCCCTTTTTTACATCTTCAATCGATAGAGCGGGAAATTTTACGTTCAAATATGTACCCACGTCATATATAGGTACATTATAACCTTGAAGGTCACCCTAAGGTTATGTAAACTTAAGCAAGGTCTGCATACCTATGGGAATAGAAACTTTTCAAATTTTTTTCGTAACGAGCAAAGTTAATAACTTTAACAAGGCGCATTCAGCAGTGAACTTAAGCATGACCTTGACCATGACCTTCAAGGTCCTTTCAAGGTCAATTTTTCCCCATTGGAAAATCTTTCAAGGTTACAATGCACCTATGTATGACCTGGGTACATATTTGAACATAAAATTTCCCGCTCTATCGATTGTCGATGTAAAAAAGGGGGTTTTCATTGAAAAAAAAGTTGACCTTGAAATAACCTTGAAGGTCATCGTCATGATCAAAATAAAGGTCACCATTGAATACCTCATTGAAAGCCGCCCTGGGACTTTTGTGAAACCCGTATGTGTTTTCATATTCTGAATTTTTTACGTAATTAAGTATAGTTGAAAAATTTTTGTTTTTGTTTTCACGCATCTCGCGTCTTTTGGTGTGATATTGGAATTTTCAATTTTTTCATATCAATTTCAATAAATAAATTAAAAACGAGGATTTCTGTCAAAAAATGGTTCAAAGAAATGTTGTAGGAATTTTTAAATGCTGAAATTCCTGCAAAAACTTTCCCCCTTATTTTGCGTCGTTTGACTTAAAATTTGAATTTTCGACTTTTTTCATATTATTTTCGATAAATAAAACCAAAATGACAAGTCCTATAAAAAAATTGTTCGAATAAATTTTGTAAGACATTTTGAAAGCTGCAATTTCTTGTTGAAATTTTTCTCATTATCTCACGCTGTTTGGTTCCAAATTTTAATTTTCGATCTTCTGCATAGTACTTTCGGAAATAAATAAAACCAAAATGACAAGTCCTATTGAAAAATGGTTGAAAGACATTTTGTAGGAGTCTTTGAAAGCTATAATTGCTCCTGAAGACTTTTTCTCGCATTTTGCGTCGTTTGGTTCAAAATTTGAATTTTCTATTTTTTTTCGTAGTATTTTCGAAAAAATAACCAAAGGCTTAAAATTAGAATTTTCGACTTATTCATTTTCGGTTCATAAAACCAAAAAAAAAAGAAACAAGTCTGTCAAGGAATGTTGATTAACGAACTCGTTCGTTCTTTTCAATGGTGTCGAATTTCAGACAATTTTAATACTTTCTCAATCATAAATGATAAGAATGTAATAATTAATAATAAATTTGTAGTTCTTTTTTAGCTGAACAACTTTTGTCCATTTATTTTGTCCGTAACTTATTTCGCTTGCCAAAAAATTTAATTTTTCAATAATAATATTATTTTTTACGATTAAAACAAAAACTGCCCATCCCACTAAAAAGTAAATTATAAAAAATTTGTATTTCTTTTTTAGGTGAACAACTTTTGTCTATCAATTCTTTTTTCGTACCTTTTGTCATTTTTCCACAAATTTTTCATTTTTATTCTCTATTCTATGTTTTACGTTTAAAAACAGAACTACGTATCGTATCAAAAAGTGATTTCTAAAAAGTGTGTAGATGTGTTTTAGGTGCACAATTTTTGTTTATCAAATTTTTTTCGTTGCTTGGTCAATTTGCTCAAAAAGTTTTATTTTTGATATTCCATGTTATTTTTCACGATTAAAACAAAAACTGGGCATCCAATTACAAAATGATTGATACAAAATTTGTAGCTCTTTCTTAATTTAACAATTTTTGTCTATTTTTTTCGTAGCTTGTGTCATTTATCCAAAAACTCAATTTTTTTATTTTTATTATAGTTTTTTACAAATAAACCAACAAATACGCATCCTATCAAGAAGTTATTAGGAACAAATTTGTAAATATTTTTTTAGGGCACAATTTTTGTCTGTTCATCTTTTTTCTTATCTTGTATAATTTGCCCGCAAAATAGAATTTTGGATTTTCCATTAGTGTTTGTGCGATAAAAACTAGAATTTTCGATTTTTCAAGAAAATTCAAAAAACTGCTGACATAATCTTGTAGGGCTTTCAAAAAGCAACATTTTTTATCTCTTGATTTTTTTTTCATATCGTTTTCATTTTTCGGCTTTCTGAGTACTACGAATAACCGAGAGTTATCGAGAGTTATCGTGTTTACGGCCGGACGGACGGACAGACAGACGTCATCACAAAAAGTTGACTTTTGGCTACAGGGGTCTCAAAACGTGGAAATCCTTTGAAAAACTGTGGTGTCAAATTTCGGATAATTATAATCCTCTCACAGTCATAAATGATGAGAATGTAAAAATTTCATATTTTGGAGCTAAATAAATTCACTGGAAATGGGGATGTAGCATATGAGTTGAAAAGATATTTTGATTCTTTAGTAACTTATTAGCACATTTCACGAAAGAAAACGTTTTTGTTGACTAAGAAACATGTGTTTTTTATTTAAAAAATTTGAATATTCAGCCTGCTTGCGGCATACTGACACTTTTCTTCATGCATTTCTTATAAACTATTTATCGCCACACCTTCCTGTCCTGGCATACCTCATTAGCTTCTTTTACGTCCATACATTTTCTCATGCAAGCTCTTGTATTTCTATACTATTTGGTTGTTAATACAACTGTTTGGTTAAAAATTATTTTCTCTTGTTAATAATTAATCTTTGTTGCTTGAATGTTCAACTATTTGGTTAATCATACAAATGTTTGCTGAAAAATTAATTTTTTTGTTAAAAATTCGTCTCTTTTTGGTAGAAAATCTTTTTTTGGTAGAAAATTCAACTACCTTGCTGAAAATACAATATATTTCAACTAGAAATTTTAGGAATTAAAAGTGTCTCATATTGACTTCAATACGGTGTCTACCTTCATTGTATTTGAAAGAATTTAATTTCCCTATCATTCCCCTGTCTTCGTAAAAAATCACCCTATTTCCTCTGTTTCGAGAGAGTTTTAATGTTAATTTTTGGGATCAGGCGGGGGGGGGGGATACGGAGGGGGATCGATATAGCTCAAAATTGTAAAAACGCAGTTTATGGATGGCCCCTAAATTGCCATTTCGAATAAAATTTTATTTTTTCAACTGAAAAAGGTGACAAGGTGACTAATTTCCAAAATAGGTGAAATAGGTGTCAAGTTTAAAAATAGGTGACTGAAGACTTGAAGATAAGATAAAATTGTTTCTTAAGTGTCTCCGTCCTTGAATTTTTAAATTCTAAAATGAGCAAGGTTAGATTTCAGAATCCTGAATGCTGAAAATCTGACCACATCTGAGAAACGGTTGATTATTTTTATTTATTTTTTTTTATTTTATGCTTGGCAGATTCCTTTCGAGTTGATCCGCGGGTCACAAGGCTCGCGGCAGGTGCAGATTATCGTAACTAATTACCATAACCGCCAGCAGTGCGCGGCAGCGGAATTTTCAGTGCCGCCTTGCTGGCCTTTACATTGGTCGTGACCGACTTTGCAGTTTGTCCGGTTTCCCGATCATAATTCACTTTAAAAAACACACTAATTAAAATTCTATCTTAAAAAGAGGGCTAAAACAAATTAATTTTATTTTTAATTGATTGTTCCGACTTGAAATAAATCACAGTAGAACATTGTGCGCGCTATGCGTACACTAATTACCCTTTTTTTAAGAAAAAGAAACTCGGTTTATTTTAGAGCATTCTGTAATAGATTTTACATAAAATCTTATATAATTTGGGAACGTTGTGTATGATTGGAACCGTTTTTTTTTTCATTTACTTACAATTCTTTAAAATTAGCAGATTATTTTTCTTATTAACAAAATATGAATCGCCGCGTATGTAATAATCCGATACCGTAGTTTGAATATATTTTTGAAAAAATTTAAAAACATAAACAATATTTTTTTTAATATTTCCGGATACACTGTTCATCAAGGTAGAATGAAACTCGAATATTTGAATTTGATTCGAATTTTCTATAAGATTCCACTTACCACGTTTTGTAGACATATTTTTTACGATAAGTGTATTAAAATATTTTATTTTTATATCAACCGTAGTTCAAGATATATAATTTAATTCTTTATATAATCAAGATAGACGTATAAAACAGTATTTTAATTTATATTTGACGTGAGCACAATTAATTTAGTTGTTAAGTAATACAGTTAAAATGGTATTTTTACAATGAATGAAAAAACCTAATATTTCTATATTTCCATCTTAATCCTGTAATATGAAAAATTTCACTTCAAAACTTGATACTTTAGAGGGCTTCCATATTTTTCAAGATGAATACCTCTTAGAATTTGATTGCATTTTCAAGATTTTCGCTATTTGTAAACAGCGACTGAAAAACCTTTTTTGTTTCAAAATTCAACTACTTGGTTGAAAGTGGAATTGCTTAGTTAAAAATGCATTTTTTTGGTCGTTGATTCATTTTGCTTCAGTTAAAAAACTTTTCTTTCAAAATCTAGCTATTTTGTTGACATTTTCCTTGTGTTAAATTAATTTTTTAAATGTTAATTTAACTATTAGGTTGAAAATTCCTTTAAAAATTCAAAATTTGGTTCAAAACTCATGTATTTTCTTTAAAATTAATCTTTTTGGTTGAACATTCATCTTTTTGTTTGAAAATTAGTTGTTTTTATTAAAAATGAATTTTTTAAACTGAAAATGTAGGAAATTCATCTTTTGGGTTGAAAATTCAACTATTTGGTTCAAAAATAAGATTTTTCGGTTGAAGATTCATCATTTTAGTTGAAGATTCTTTTTTTTTGTATTAACTATTTTGTTGAAAATTCGTTTGGCCGAAAATGAATTTTTTTATTGTATTCCATGTTTTCTAGAAAACTGATCTTCTTTAGTTGAAAAGTCACTTATTTTGTTAGAAACTCGTCTTTTTGGGTTGAAAATGTAATTCTTTTGGTCTGTTTTTGATTGGAAATTGAAATATTTTTTGGTGGAAAAATCAACTATTATATTATTTGTTGAGAATTCATTTTTTTTATCGAAAATTCATCACTTTGATTGAAAATTTAACTATTTTGTTAAAAATTCCCTTTTTCATGGGTGAAAATTAATTACTTTAACTGAAAATGTAATTCTTCCATTTTTTGTTCAAAATTCTTTGCAAGAAATTTCATTATTTTTAAAGCTACTGACTAAACTGTTTAATTAATGAGTTCTGCAAATTACTTTCGAAAACCTAAAATTTGTAAACGATCGTTATTTGGACATTTTCGAAGCTTAAAAATTCTTTACTTTTTAAATAATTTACTTATAACTTAATCAGTAAGTTTACAATGAATG
>JAABKJ010000481.1:0-49491 GCA_011634705.1 Andricus grossulariae | reverse complement strand
TCACTACTTTACCACCGAGCAATTCACGCCTACCCCGAAAGGGAAACGGCTTAATGATATAATAATAATAATAATAAGAATATTCAATTGTAACTCTTCAAAATAATGAAAATTTGAATTGTCGAGCTATACAATTAAAGATTACCTCATTTAAAACATTTACAATTAAAAATTATAAGTTTGACGTTTTACAATTGAAAATTGTGCAATTTTAATAATTAACATTTAAAATTTCAATAATTTGGGAGATTAAAAACTCTCGACTTTTGAGCTTCAAAATCATCACAATTTAAGAAATTTTATTTATACATCTTTCAAAATTAAAGAGTGTTCAATGGTAAATCTTCAAAATTTAAGAGTTTCAAGTTGCAAATTGTTAAAATTGAAGAATTTTCCATTTTAGGTCTTCAAAATTGAACTATTCCAAAAAAGTTCCAAATTACATACCTTTAAAATATAATTATTGAAAATTGAATAATTTCTAATTCCATATTTCCAAAGTCAAGAATTTTCAATTTCAATTCTTCAAAATTGTAGAAATTTGAATTGCAAATCTTTTAACATTGAAGAGTATTTAATTTTGAAAATTTACGATTGCAAAATTCAAAAATGATTAATAATAATATTAATAGGCGACGAGACACTTCGATATTAATAATATGTAATATTTCATATTAATTATAATTTCAAGATTAAATAATAATTTTCAATAATTCCATTATTTCATATTATTTTGCCATGAACGGCTTTCTCTTAAATTACGGCAGGCCTGTTTCTGAGGTCCGTAATTCGAAGAGAGCCGTGACTGCCGGTTACGGCGTTTCCCCGAATTTCAGCAACCCAGTTAATGCCCTTCACTGCATTTTCAATAATTAATTAACATTTTTAAACAATTTGTTGTGTGTACAGAAATGAAAAGATCATATGCAAATTAATCAAGAACAACCAAAAAAAGTTCAGAAAATAAATTAGAATTCGCGATACACGCGAATAAAGATTTGAACAGTTTTTGTCGATTTTCTCGGCTTTGTTCATTTTGCAGTTAACGGTGTTCTTCCAAATAATGACAATAAAAGTGCGTACAGTCCAAAACTCGAATGATTTTAAACACTGAAAAATCTCATTTATTTGACTTTTTTTATTTTTAGAGAAGAGAAGATCAAAGAAAACCACCAATCGAACAACTGGGAACCTACGACGCACTTCCAAACAAATTTGACGAGAAATTGGTGTCCTTCAATTTCGAGAGGATAATGTACTGGATAGGTCAGGGTGCTCACGTTTCAAGACCAGTTATTGAATTGCTCGGACTTTCAGGATTTTATCCCATTCATCCGAGGACTTACATCAAAGCGTGGAGACATCGAAAAGCTCACGAAGAAGCCGCTGCAAAAGAAGCAGGGGATGAAAAATTAAAAGCCGAAGCATCTTAGTTTTCTTTTGTAAATGAATGATTTATTATAATTTGTAAATAAACCTAATTTACTCTAATACAATAAAAAACGTCTTGGATTTTCCTTTTCCCAACTGATTTTTTCCCACTTTTAAATTCAATAAAGACGCCAGGCGTTTTTAGTTTTAATTAAATTAATTCAATTCACTGAGTCAAAGAAGCCATGTGAATAGTCGGTAAAGAAATTTATATTCTTCAGATAATAAAAAAAAAAATTCCCCAGGTGAGGCTCGAACTCACAACCCCGGCATTGCTCACGTATCACTGTCTTATAAGTACCGTGCGCTAACCAATTGCGCCACTGGGGATTGGTGCTTCCAATTTTCTTGTTGTCGAAGTATGTCGCCTGGGCCAATGGCGGCTTCCGATTCAATCTTCCCCGCAAATTCATGGAGGACAGGCGTGTCACGGACTTGCGATAACATTGATCAAATATTAGCTCAACGGTAACAAAGCCTGCAATGATTTATGAATCATATGAACTCTCATTCAAGGCACTGTGTCTACAATTCTTATCTTGCCACTATTTTCTTTATATGTATATAACTTCCATTTCCATATGTAATAGACGCCGTAGTCCACATGTGCGAGTTAAAACTGCACATATATTTTATTAAAAATTAAACTATTTTTTTTTTTTAATCAAATGCAAAATTTGCAGTCAGTTAAATTGCAAACATTCATTCCATAATTACTTTTCTTCACAATAATTATAGATTTTTATTCATTCATTTTTATAACCTCTGTGTATAAGGACTTTCATACGTTTGTATACCAAGGATACAAAGTGCAGAATTTTTATTTTTTAATGCATCATCCTACGCGTGCATGTAGTTGTTTAATTGCAGCGAGGAAAAATAATTTTTAATACAAAATAAAAATTTGAAATAACTATTTTTTAGGTTTACTTGTTTTTAAGGTTATATAAACATAATTTTTCTAAGATACTTGAGAAAATTCAACAAAATTTTTAAACATTTCCAATGTGTCAAATCAAAATTTAAAAAAAAAGTTCATTTTCAACCAAATAGTGGAATTTTTAAACAAAAAAGATGAATTCTCAACGAAAAATGTGATAGTTGATATTTCAAAGATTTTTATTTAAAAACAAAAACAGTTAAATTCATCCAAAAATGATTAAATATTTGCAAAAAGAGACGAATTTTCTACCAAATATTTTAACTTTTTAATGCGAAGATATGAATTTTTAACAAAAAAGTTCATCTTTAACCAAATACATGAATTTTCTACCAAGAAGATTAACTTTCTACTAAGAAAGACGAATTTTTATCTAAAATTATGCATTCCCAACGAAAAATATAATAGGTCATACTTCAATCTAAATAGATGTTAATTTTAAATAAAAAACAGTTGAATTAATGAAAAAAAGAATTTTCAACAATATAGTTGAATTCTCAACCGAAAAAAGATTTTGATCTAAACAGGTGCAGTTTTAATAAAAAAATATTAAATTTCTACCAAAAGAGATGAATTTTCAATCAAAAAAGATTTTTCAGTAAAAAAAAATCTTTGGCAAATTATAAATTGAAGGGAGGAATAATTTTTAACATAAAATAAAAAAATTATTTATTAAGTTTTTATATTTATTTGCTTTAAGGTTATATAAATATAATTTTCCTCGGTTTCTCACAAAAATTCAAAAAGCTTTTTAAAGATTTCAGATACATCGACCACGTATCTAGAAAATTTCTTATAGTTTTTTATCTTATAGGATTTTACAAAATTGTAGGAAAAACTTGAGTCAGTTAAAAAAATATTTAGGACTTTCTGCCCCTAAGAAAATTTCTAAAAATATATTATTGAGCTTCTGTATTGGTGTTTGAAAATTTCGGAAATTTTTTGTAATATTTTAATATATTAAAAATATTCTTTTAAAATTAATTTTTCAAATTAAAGAATCACTTTAAATATTTCCAAGAATCTTAAGAAAATTTTGTTATCATCTGGAACTTTTCAAAATCTTTAAAAATTTTATTTCGAAATCTTCAAAAATCTACATTATGTTTTAGGCTCTTTGAAATTTTTTTTCAACTTTCAAATATCTTTTAAAATGATTCAAATTTGTCCTAAAATTCTGAAAAATATCTGTGAAATTAAAAACATTGCAAAAAAAATCATTTAAAATGTTCCCAGAAATCTTAAGAAAATTGGTTTATTCTCCTGAAATCTTTCAAATTTCTTGAAAAGCTTCTAAATTTCCTGTTTGAAATCTTCAAAAATCTACTTTTTCTATGTATTTTTTCAAAACTTCTGAATATCTCTTAAACTTTTTCGAATTTTTTTCTAAAATATTGTAATCTTGCAAAATTGAAATATTGTACTTTAAAATCTTCTACAATCTTTTCCGAAGTTTCAGGAAATCATTTGAAATCTATTAATATATATGTATTTCTAAATATTTTCTTAAAATTAATTTTTCAAAATAAAAAATAAATTAAATTTTTTCTTGAAACCTTAAAACAAAATTATTTTTATAAAACCCTGTCAGAAGGGCCTCACCAGGCTTCCATACAAAAACGGCTCCCAACCCAAATGAGATTTCGTATCAGCCATTCGAAGGCATTTGGCTTAAGATTGTTTTTTGCAAATCCTCAGCCAGATAGCCGCCATATTGGGTGAGTAATCGTTGATTATGCGAACTTCGTTTTTCGCATTTCTTAACTAAACTTATCATCGGCTAAATCTGAAAAAAATGACAGTACTTCTTGACATCAAGAGATATCTCCGTGAATTTTTCGCAAATTTTTGCGTGCAGAATTTGCCATATAAAAAATTGAAAAAATGTTTGCACGCAATTTTTTTATTTACAAAATCCATAAGCAAAGCCGAGTTTTTCATCATTAATAAGTCCCCCAAAGACGCATATATATCCTAATTTTTTCAGATTTTTAAACAAAGTGGACGATACTTAAAAATAACGATAATTGTCAAATTCCATGGTTTTGATGGTTTCGCCAGATCGATAATACGTCTACAACGATGCATTGTTCAATGTAATATTTGAACCACATAATCTAAAGGCAATTTAACAGGCCGGAACATAGAGCTTTTTTTGAAACTTGTTTTTTTGTGTAATTGAAAATTGTTTTTTTGCCTGTGAAATGCAACACGCTAGCTAACTGTGTATACCGGGTTTCAGTCACCAGGTCTGGTTTCAATGCTCACAAAAATCTGCGAGTGTCCTGTTTTCGTGGCTTAGAGGAATATATAATATAAAAATATAGTATAATACAATAATAATAATAAATAATAATATTTTTCGAAAATCTAAATAAATATATTATTTTTAAGCATCGTCCATATTGTTTAAAAATCTAAAAAATAGGATATATGCGTTTTTGGGGGTCTCATTAATGGTGAAAAACTCGGCTTTGCTTACGGATTTTATTGATAAAAAAATTGCTTGCAAAAATTTTTGCAATGTTTTATATTGCGAATTTAGCACACCGAAATTTGCGAAAAATTCAGGGAGATGTCTCTTGATATCAAGAAGTACTGTGCATTTTTTCAGATTTTTCCGATGATTAGTTTAGCTAAATATTGCGAAAAACGAAATTCGCATAATCAACTACTACTCATCCAATATGGCGGCTACCAGGTTGAAGAGTTGCCAAGTACCTTCGAATAGTTGCTACAAAATCTCATTTGGGTTGGGGGCCGTTTATGTATGGAAACCCGGTGAGACCGTACACCTATCTTTCCTCTACGGTGAGACCTTTTTAAAAAATCTACATTTTGTTTACAATTTTTTTAAAACCTTTCAAATTTTAAATTATTTTTGATTTTTTTTTAAATTTCGAATACTTGGAAATATCTCTTGAAAGAACACAAAGTTTCCCTAACATTTTTTTTTAATCCTGCAAAAATTAACAAATTATTTTTCGATATATATTGAAATCTTCAAAGCTTAAAATTAATCTGTTAAAATAAAATATAATAATTTAATTTTCAATTAAAAAAAAATAATTTTCTACAAAATAGCTCAATTCTCAATCAAATAGACGAATTTCCAACTAAAATGATTAATCTTTAAACAAAAAAATTAATTGTCAACGAAACAGTTGCAGTTTTAAGAAAAAAAAAAGGACATTTTTACAAGAACAAATTAATTTTCAGCTTGAAAGTTAATTTTCGAGCAAGAAAGCTAAATTTTGAACTAAAAAGTTGATTTTTCAACAAAAAAGATTAATTTTCTACCAAAAGAAATGCTTTTTTAATAAAAAAACTTGACTTTTAATCCCCAAAAGATAAATTTTCAACAAAAAGGGTAATTTACAACCAAGAAAGATGAATTTTCAACCAAAAAAGATGAATTTTCAACAGAAAATGTAATACCTAGCTAATATCTAAACCAAAAAAGACAAATATTCAACAAAATAGTTTAATCCTCAATCAAAACAGATTATTAATTTTCAACCAAACAATTGCATTTTTAACCAAAAAAGTTAAACTTTTTGCCGAAAGAGATTAATTTTCAACCAAAAACATTAATTTTCAACCCAGAAGATAAATTTCCTAACAAAAAAGACAAACATTTCACAAAATACGAGAATTTTCAACCATATAGAGTATAGATGAATTTCCAACTAAAATGATTGATCTTCAACCAAAAAAATTTATTGTTAACAAAATAGTTGATTCCTCAAGTGAAACCGATTATTAATTTTACATTTTTACCAGAAAAGAAATTAATTTTCAACAAGCAAGTTCATTTTGACCAAGAAAGCTAAATGTCCAACCAAAAAGTTTGAATTTTCAACCAAAAGATATTGATATTCTACAAAAAGAAATGAAATTTTAACAAAAAAGTTGAATTTTCAAGCTAAAAAGTCGGATGTTTTAGAAAATGTTTGACTTTTAATCCTTAAAATATAGATTTTTATCCAAAAAGTTAATTTACGAACAAGAAAGATGAATTTTCAACAAAACAACTGAATTTTTGATAAAAAAAATTTGTTTTCTACCAAAAACAGTTGCATTTTCAATCAAGTAGTTGAATTTTCGAGCCAAAAAGACGAATCTTTTAGAAGACAGTTGAATTTTCAACAAAAAAGTACATTTTCAACCAAGACAGATGACTTGTCTATCAAAAAGAGGAATTTTCTATCCAAAAAGACGAGTGTTTAAGAAAACAGTTTAATTTTTGCACAAAAAATATGAATCTTCAACAATATAGTTAAATTTTGAATAAAATACTAAAATTTCCAACCAAATAATAAAATTTTTACCCAAGAAAGATGAATTTTCGACGAAAAATTTAATAGCTAATACCTCAACCAAAAAACTCAAATATTCAACAAAATAGTTTAATCTTCAATCGAAAGAGATTATTAATTTTCAACAAAAAAATACGAAGTTGCAACAAAATTCACGAATTTTCAACCAAATAGTTATTTTTCAACCAAAAAGATCAATTTTCATCCAAGAAGATCAATTTTCTACCGAGAAGGACGAATTTGTAACCAAATAATTGAAGTTTCTACTAGAAAAGATAAATTTTTTATAAAAAATGTCATAGTTAAATTTTCAGTTAAAAAATTAATTTGTTACATAATAGTTCAATTTTCAACCGTATAGATGAATTTACAAATAACAAAAAAGTTAGGTTTTCAAACTGAGCAGTCGAATATTTTAGAAAAAATTTAACTTTTACTAGGCAAAACATAAATTTTCAACCAAAAAGTTAATTTACAATAAAGAAAGATGATGTTTTAACGAAATGGCTGAATTTTCAACGAAAAAAAATTAGTTTTCAACAGAAAACAGTTGAATTTTCAACCAAACAGTTGAATTTTCAAGCCAAAAAGACGATTTTTTTAGAAAGCAGTTGAATTTCCAAAAAAAAGTTTTTTTTCAACCAAAAAAGATGACTTTTTAAAAAAAATAGTTGAATTTTCAACAAAATAATTAAATTTTCAACGAAATAGTAGAATTTTTAACCAAAACAGATGACTCAGATCCAAATATATAATACTAGAATTTTCAAATGAAAAGAATTCTTATAATAAATTCTTAAATTAATAAATTAATTAAAATTAACAATAAATAAATTTAAAAATTAATTAATAAATTCTTCAAACTAAAGGGCGACTTTTCTATCAAATGATGAATTTTCAATCTAAAAGGACGAATTTTCTATACAAAAAGACAAAACGGTTGACTTTTGAATAAAATAATTAAATTTCCAAGTAAATAATACAGTTTTTACAAACAAACAAAAAATGAATTTCGAACGAAAAATATTATAGTAGTAGACTTTTCAACTAAAACAATATTCTTTTTTTTTAGATAAAATCTTAAATGAGATGGATTAAAGTGACTAGTGACCTTTTCCTTTAAAAAATAACTATCGTGACGTTTTCCTAAAAAGGGGACTAAACAGTGACTTGAGAAAAAGTGACTAAAAGTAGCTGGGTGGCAGCCCTGAAAATGTTCAACAATTCTGTTTAAAAAAATAAATATTTCTTTACCTGAAGATATAAAAATGCCAATTATGATGTCATCTCTTCATCTTCCTCGTCAATGGCATTGCATAATTCGTTCCAAAGTTGCTCGAGTTCACTTTTTCCCAAGCTTTTCCGACAAAACTTGTTCAGTAATTCTCTGTTTATTTCAATAAACCGAGATCCTATTTTTTTATTAAATAAATTAAAATCTGGAATATTTGTGAGACATTTACAAGTTTTTACTTTTGTTTTTCTTACCCTCAATTGCAGGTACGATAGTAAAGTAATGTTCGATTCGCCAAGTTCTTTCTAAAAAACGAGTGGCCCACTGAAATTTAAGGTGGACCCGATCGGTATTTCTGGAAGAATGCACAAAAATTGTAACTCCACCAGTTTCTTCTGTACAATTTTCTAAAGTCACATACTGTTTTTTCTGCAATTTTGACAAAATCTTTGCACGCAGTATACTTTGATCGCTGTAGTTTGATACGGCTGAAAACGCAATTAAACGGTGAAATATATCGTAAATTTATCTACTTCTTTATTCAAAAATATTTCACCTGTTATCAGGTACGAAAAGTTTTTCATTTTCGTAAACATTTCAACCCATGGTGCTATTTCATTGAAGTAACAGGTATCTACTTCGCTTTCGAGAAAATGGCAAGCTATATCAATGATTTCGAAATTCTCCTCGCCCTAAAATTTTAATGATCAACTTGAAGTATTCTTTAATTTGAATTTTCGATGCAGTCAGGCCTCACAGTCCCTATGGGATTGAATATAGGCACCAAAGGATACTTGTTGTCACGCTCATAGGGTACTTTTTTTGTGCTCAAAGGTTAACAAATTCAAGATAAATTCATAAGACTTGAAAAAAATTCAAGTTAGATTTCAAAGAATTCAAATAAATTGGAAACAATTTAAAAACATGAAAAAACTTAATTGAATTCAGTTAATTTGAAATGAGCTTAGAAAAAATTAAAAGAATTCAACAAAATTGGATGAAATGCCTGAGAATTGAAGATGAAGTTAAAAGACTTTAGGACCAACTAACTAAAAACTTTAAAAAAATTTAAAAATCCATTGAATTAAATGGAACTGAGTGAATTTAGAAGAATTCAAGTAAATACCAAAAAATTCAAATCTTTCAAATCCTACCAATTTCTAACCAGAGAAGTGAATAAACATTACAAAACAATTCAAGTTGAATTCAAAAGAATTCAAATGAATTGGAAAAAATTCTACAGATCGAAAAAATGCCATTGATTTATTCAACAAAATTTGAATGAATTTACAGGAATTTAAGGGAAATAAGAAGAATTCGATGAAATACATAAAAAATTAAACTGAATAAAAAAAATCAAGTGAATTCAAAACAATTCAAAAATATGAAAAAATGCATTGAACTGAGTAAGTTTGAAATAAGTGTAGACAAATTAAAGATAATTTAAAAGAATTTGATGAAATGCCTAAGAATTTGAGGTGAGTTTTAAAGACTTCAAGATGAATTAAACAAAATTTTTTTAAAAATGTATTAAATTGAGTGAATTTAGAAAAATTCAGGATAAATTCATAAGAATTCAGGGCGAATTCCAAATGAATTGCAAAAACTATTTGAAAATCTCTTCAAATCTTTGAAACCCTACGAAATCCCTCACTTTTTGTGAATAACTTCTTTGATGAAATTCATTAAAATATTAAAATCCCTTAAAATGATTAAACCCTTGGTTTTCCTTCAAACTATTGAAATGAATAACAAAATTCTGGAAATCTTTTAAAATTTCCTAAAATATTTCAAATCGTTTGATATCTTTTAAAATCCCTTGAAACTTTTTAAAATACCTGAGAATCTTTTAAGATACCCTAAAATATTTCAAATCCTTTAAAATCCTATTAAATTAATTAAATCAATTAAAAAATGCTTTGTAATCTTTTAAAATAACCTAATATTTCTCAAATCCCTTCAAATCTTTTGAAATCCCTTGAAAAATTTTAAAGCTCTTGAAAATGCAAAGGAATTAAAAAAAATACCTTGAAATATTTCAAATCCTTTGATAATTTTATCAATTGATCCTCATGACCAATTGAATAAAAAAAAATTTTAATTCCAAAACATCCATTGAATTACGTAAAATTGAGTACATTTAGAGGAATTCAAATAAATTTAAAAAATTTAAAAGAATTTCAAATAATTTAAAAGAATTCAGGGTGAATTCCAAAAACTAATTTCAAATCTTTGAAACCCTACCAAATAACTCATTTCTCGTGAGTAGATTCTTTAAAATCCGCTAAAATATTATAAAATCCCGTGACATTCTATGAAATCTGATATTTCCTGAAATCCTGGAAAATTTATTAAAATACATTGAGAGCTTTAAAAACCCCTTATAATCATTGAAATACTCAGGAATCTGATAAAATCCCGTGAAATCTTTTCAAATATCTTAAAACCTTCTAGATCCTGTAAAATCGTTCCACATCTTCCGAAATTCTAGAAAATTCTTAATATTAAAATATTTCAAGCGCTTTGAAATCCCTTCAAATTAATAAATATAATGAAAAAAGTCCTTGGAATCTTTTAAAATTTCCTAAAATATTTAAAATCCTCTGAAATCCCTTGAAAACTTTAAAAGCTCTTGAAAATTCCTTAGAATTTTAAAAAATACTATAAAATCTTAGAAATCTCTTCAAATTATTAAAATCTATTAAAAATTCCTCGGAATCTTTAAAAATACTCTGAATTATATCCAAAAAATTAAATACAATTCCGAAATAGGTACAGAATATATATTAATTAGTGATTAACCCACGAGTTATTTCATGGTGAATAGGCTATTCTCCATGAGTTATTTATTGAAAGAAAAGTGACTGTAGTGACTTTATCTTAAGAAAGTAAGTAAAAAGCGATTTGAGAAAAAAGTGACTAATAGTGGCTGTGTAGCAGCCCTGATTATTTTTCACAATTACTTATTACAAAAATTCTCTTATTTTTGCTATTTTTTTTCAAAATGCTCTTGGAAGCTTTGATCTTATTATATTTTTTTTTAAGTTCCATTATGGGCTGCAAAGAGGGTACCATAGGTACCAAATCTTGAAAATAGGATACTTTAGGGACCTTAACTGAATATAGGGTACAATAGGGGATAAAGGGACCAGACTATTAGGCCTGTGCAGTTGAAAGGAATGTGTACCTTGGAGTCCACAGTTAATTCGAAACAAAGGCGCAAAGCTTTTGTGACAATGGTAGCTTTGTATTCGTAAATATTATCTCGAAGCCAATTTTTATTCACGTCTTCAAATGAAATGCCGAGAATTCGCTGAGAAACTTCAATCAATCTGATATTATTTTTCGCCAAAGGTTTGGTGATACTCTCGCTTTGTGAACTGCATACACTGGCGTACTCTCTAAAAGTAAACAGTTTTTAATTACCAAAAAATATTAGCAAACAGTTATAGGAGATGAATTTGATAAAATTTACTCAAGTTCATGTTTTCTTTCTTGTTCTTTCAATTTGTCTCTCAGTTGCGAAACTTCGGTCAAAAGTTTATTTTTTAATTTCCTCAAAGCAGCCAGCTCTTCGTCTTCTGCTTCCTCATAATTCTGAGTTTCGTTTTCAGACATTTTTTTTATAGAGAAAATCAGAGCCGATTTTAATCTATATAAGTAAGAGTGGATTTTAGGTAGTTTTTTATTTAGAAAATTCATTATACACTTAAATTAAATAATAAAATTATGGTTGGTAATCCTAAAATAGATTGATGCAACGAAATACTGAAGCTAAATAGATTATTCTACAAACTTGATAAATGCATTAGAATTTAATCTATTGTTGCTTTGCAGTTAAATTATATTAATTTTAAACCCTTGATCAGGGTGTCTACTCGAATCCTGGGAAAAAATTCCCTGACAATTCCAGGTTTTTTTCAGGTATCTGAAGATTTTTCCAGGTATGTACATATAATTTGTTACAGTACAGTCATTCAACTATTTCGAATTTTTTTAAAGAATCGACTCAAAATATTTATAAAATTTCGCTAGTCCATTATAAATATCTAAATATGCAAAAAAACTATTCATAGGCAAACTTAAATAACTATTTTTTTCATTTGTGAAAGTAATTTTATTGAAGGATAAGTAATTTCTTAATGATACAGGTTTCTAGGACTTTAATAATTATTATACTTAATTTAGACAGCTTTAAAAAATTATATTACAAGATATTATGAAATACATTATCACCATCGAATAATTAAATAAATAAATAATACTAAGAATATAATTAATCATTTCTTACATTTGTTCTTAAAGTCCATTAATCTGAATAAAAAATAAAACAAATTTTTATTTTATCTACATATACTTAAAACTCAGTGTATATTTACATATTAATATTTTGGTATGAAAAATATTTTACAGGTGACTAGCACCGTATAAAACGGAAAATAAAGAAATGTTCCTCGAAAATAGGGAAATATATTCTTTTAAGTAAAGTTAATGTGCATACTATATTAAATTCAATTTAAAATGCTTCCAATTCCTAACACTTCAAGACAAAATATTGCATTTTCAGCCATTTAGATGAATTTTTAACCAAATAGTTGAATTCTCAAAAAAAAAGATTTTCTACCAAAAAGTTAAATTTTGAGTTAAAAAATAATTTATATTCAACCAAAAATAAAAACGACTTTTCAACATAGTAAAATTTCCAACTAAAGTGATGAATTTTCAACTGGAATAGTTGAATTTTCAATCAAAAGAGATTAATTGTCTACCAAAAAAGATACATTTTCAGCGAAGTACATGAATTTTCAAACAAACTGTTGAATGTTCAACTAAAAAATATCAATTTTCAACCAAATATGAAACATTTAATTTTTCAGTTGAAAAAAAATTAATTTTCAATCAAAAATAAAAATGAAATTTGAACTAAAATGATGAATTTTCAACTGTAACAGTTGCATTTTCAACCAAAAAGACGAATTTTCAACCAAGAAAATTATTTATCAAGCAAATAAGATAAATTTTCCACAAATTAAATGAATTTTTAACGAAATAGTTGGATCTTGAACTAAAATGATGAATCTTCAACTGGAATAGTTGAATTTTAACACGAAAAGATGAATTTTCAATCAACAACATTAACTTGTTACCAAAAAAGACGAAATTTCAACATGAATTTACGTGAATTTTTACCTAAAAAGATAGATTTTCAAACAAAAATTAAATAGTTAAATTTTTAACCAGAGATTAATTTTCAAATAAAATTATGGAATATTCAACTAGAATAGTGGAATTAAAATCTAAAAAGATGAATTTTCAACTAAAATTATAAATCTTTAATTGAAGTAGTTTAACTTAAAACCAAAAAGATTTTCAGTTAAAAAATAATTCATTTTCAACCAAAAATAAAAACGAGTTTTCAACAAAATAGTTCAATTTACCACCAAAGCGATGAATTTTCGACAAAACACATTAATTTTCGAACAAATAGTTGAATTTTCAACTGAGTAATGAATTTTAAATTATATTGGTGAATCTTCAACTGGAATAGCTGAATTAAAACGCAAAAATATGAGTTTTAAATTAAAATGATTAATCTTTAACTGGAATAGTTGAAGTTCCAACCAAAAAAGATCAATTTTCAACAAGATACATGAAATTTTATTTTAAAAAGATACATTTTCAACAAAAAATTGATTAATTAAATTTTCAGTTAAAAAAATTAATTTTGACCTACAATGCTGGAATAGTTCAATTTTCAGTTTAAAAAATTATTTTACAACAACAAAAAAACGAATTTTCAACAAAATAGTTCAATACAGTAATATAAAGCTACTTTTGAAAATGAAAAAACATTGTTAGTTAATTTTATACCTATTACAATTTAATAAAGATTGAATCACGCTCTTGAAAAAATTCCCTAACTTTACTAAAATTCCCTGGCATTTCCAGGTTTTGCCAGATATATACGTATTCCCTGACAAATCCAGCTTTTTTAGGTGTATAGTAGACACCCTGTTGTTGATTCTTGTTTTGATCCTTGCAAACGTTGCAAAACCAAAATCTAGACATAACCTCCAAAATCTACTTCATTCAATTGATTCAATCTTGAGTTATTTCGTGTCTTCTCTTTTATTATACCAATAATACAAACCAAGAGAACTACATACAGATTTTATTATTTCCCTAAAACAGATTAGATTTTATAAATAGAATAATAAAGGGAATATACGATTACTATTGTTTTCTGTATAACTGACAAACTTACCTCACTTTGTTGCTGTTTTCTTCCAGAATGCAGAACCTTTCACTCTTATTTTGTATTCATAGGTCAAAATAACCGATTTTTTAGAAACATAAACAATTAAAACAGAAAATCAACAAGAAGAGAGAGATAGAGGAAAATGTAATTTTCAGGATTTTCAGTGATTTTGCAGTCTACGAAAATGACAAAAAAAAAAAACGCGCCAGAAGTACAAAATGTCGCCGCACTTGCGCGCCATCTGTAAACAATATGTGTTTCGCGAATCACGAAACATGTAAAAAATGAAATCTTTAAAAATAAATTGAATAAAAGTAATCCAAGTAATATTAATTTAATATTTCTTTGATATATTTATATATTAATTATTATTAATTTGTATTTTTATTTTATTATTTATAATTTTATATTTATATTTGTGGGGAAACAAGATTTAGATTAATTTGAGAAACTTGATTCAGTTTTGTCACAAATATGTTGAATTTATTTGACATATAATTTAAAACCTTCTTCACAATATTTCTCTTTACAATAAATATAAAAAATCACACTTTACTCTTATATAACGCTCTAAAAATTCTCCTTTCTCGCAAATAATTGATTATTTCTAAAATAAAAAATTTTCGGATATATACAAAACTCACATTTTACTCAACATTGTAAAAAGTTGTTCAGAAATAGGTACATTTTGTAAAAATACTATAAGAAAAAAACTAGTAAAACGACGCAAGAATATACTAAATAAAATTAAATCATTTGTAGATATGTACAATCTTATAAAAATAAGCAATCTTAACATTCATATAATCTTTAATCGTATAAATATTACCACTGAAAGCAATTGTAATTATGCAATAGGGTGGTCCAAATTTTTTTCTCGAATCTTCATGCATATCGCCCCCAAATTTGTTCGAATTGACAAAAAATTATTTTTTGTTTTGTTTTATTTGAATAAAATGATATTTAGAGGTTTTTTAAAGCCCTATGCAGTTTAACACGTATTTTTCCCATAAGAAAAAAATACGTTTTTGTAAATTTTATTCAGAATCGTCAATTTTAGGTGAATCGAGTTGAAACTCAACATTTCCCTTCATAATTAGTCATAGAATGCGAATCAAAAATTACTTGTTAAATATCACACCCATAAGTCTATTTTATATCGTCTCAAAGAACACCATAAGTGAAAAATTGGATTTTGCGAGTTTTCGGCGCTAATTATGATTTTTTTTCTCGATTTTTTAAAATAAAAATTACTTCTAATACATAAAATAGCACTTTCTACTGATAACTGGATGTTTATATAATTTTTGTGAACAATTTTGTATTGTTTTTAGCAATTTTCTTTTAGAATCGAGTTAGAAAGTCGCGGGGTTTTTCGAAATTTTCAACCTTTCAGTTATAGCGAGGCAACAATCAATTAAATTTAACAAAAATAATTGTTTAACCCATTTATTATTATTTATGACAATATTAATATTAATATTAATATATATATAATATTAATATTAGTATTAATTTAAAAAAAGGCCCTCAGTAACTACTTCAATGCAAATTTACATTTAGTAGCATCCATATAGAAAATATGAAGAAGATTTCAAATATCTGTTCTATTTCAGAAAAAAAAAATTTACAAAAAATGAAGATAAAAAAATTATTCTCTCTTATGTTTATTTATTATTTGTTCATAAGTAAAAAGCCAAAGCAAAGTTAAAAATTTCAACAAAAAATCGCAACTTTCTATCAATTATCTTAGAGAAGTTATTTATAAACAATGATAAATTTTTTAACATATTATGTTTGTTAACTTGTATACATTATTACCTCACTAAGTGAAAAGTGGACAAAAAATTAAAAATTTTCAGGAAAAACCGCAACTATCTAGCATTAATATAAAACAAGATAGTTATAAACAACGATAGTTTCTTTAAACAATTATTTTTGCTAAATTCCATTCATTATTACCTCACTCTAATTGAAAAGTGGACAAGAAGTAGAAAATTTTAGGAAAAACTGCAACTTTCTAGCATTATTCTAAGATAATATTGTTATCAATAATAATAAATAGTTTAAACAATTATTTCTCTTGAACTTAATTGATTATTGCCTCGCTCTAACTGAAAAGTTAAAAATAAGTTGAAAAACTCGGAAAAACCCGCATCTTTCTAACTCTATCCTAAGAGAAAATTGCTAAAAACAATAATAAATTTTCTAAGCAACTTAGGTAAACATCTAATTATCAGTATAAAGTACTATTTTATGTATTGGTAACAATTTGTATTGAAAAAATAAAAAAAAAATCATAATTAGCGTCAAGAACTCGGAAAAGCCAATTTTTCAATTATGGGATTTTTTGGGGACCCTATAAAACAGAATTATGCGGATGATATTTAAAAAGTAATTTTAGATTCGTATTCTATGGATAAATTTGTAGAGAAATGTTGAGATTCAACTCGATTCACCTAATACTGACGATTCCGAATAAAAATTACAAAAACGTATTTTTTTCTTATGGGAAATACGTGTTAAGCTTCATGGGGCTTGCGGCGCCTCTAAATATCATTTTTTAACTTTCTTTTTGTGTGGATTCAAACGAATTTGAGGGCGATATGAATGTAAATTCAACATCAACAAATTCCAATGAATTTTTGGACCACCCTATTATGCAAGCATAGTAAAATTGCAATTCGTTTCGAAAACTCTTCATAATTTCTCCTATGAAGATAGGAAACTAAATTGTAAATTAGAACGATAGGTGAACCATTTTCAGATCTCTTTCTTGTGCTTTATACTTAATATTTTGGAATGTGAAAAACTATATATATATATATTGGTAAAAAAACTGGATGTGATGTTCATTGATACTTTTGGTTCCCAGCCCTGGTTATTTAAACTATTTTAAATTTAAGTGGACCATCTCAACTCCTATCCGGTACTTTCGACCTAATTTTAGGCAGGCACGTGTCAGATTTCGAAGGCTTCATCTTAATCTCAGTCTGGAAGTATAAAATTGAAAAATTAGTCTCATACAAATAAAACAAATTAAATTTATACGAGGAGGAAACAACTTATACAAATGCGGTCCAACGGAGATATATTATTCCAAGTTATATCGGATTACCCAGGATTACCTCTACATACAGAATTAGTCTAGATTATCCAAGATTACTTGAGATAAATTTCAACCAAATAGCTGAATTTTTAAGCCAAACATGATTTTTTAACCAAGAAGAATAATTTTCTACCGAAAAAGACAAATTTTCAACAAAATACATCAATTTTCAGCCAAATAGGTGAATTTTTAACGAAGTAATCAAATCATCAACGAAACAGTTGAATTTACAACCAAAGTAATTGCATTTTTAACGCAAAAAGACTACTTTCCAGCAAAACAGTTGAATTTTCAACCAAAAAAATTACTTTCATAAAATTGTTGATTTTTTTACGAAGAAGATTAATTTTTGATCGAATAATTGAATTTTCAACCAATAATATGAATTTTGAACCGAAAAAGAGGACCTTTCAACCAAATAGTTGACTATTCAACTAAAAGAGATCAATTCTTAATCAAATAGTTGAATTATCAACTAAAAAAAAATCTTAACCAAAAGTGGAATAGTCATATTTTCAATAAAAACCTAGCTATGAATTCGATCTCGAGTGTTTCCACTTTGCATTTATAATTAGATGGTGCTCATTTCACGATCACTTTGCTTCCCGGTAGCAAATGTATTTTCTTCCTCATAGAGGAAGCATTAGTGATTTTTTTTTAATAATAGACAAAACCAAAGTCTTCATTTTGATCAATTTGAAAATAGAAATTTACAAAAAATACAAAATAATACAAAAAACCTTTAAAATACAACGAAAAATCAGATCAATCAAATTTTGTATTCGAAATGATAATTTTTGGAGCTGTAAAAGGGAAGGGAAAAGTTCTGTCGCACCCTATCCCTTTCCTAGCTTTATGATTTCTTTACAAAAATTGTTAGAATTATTCTATTTGAACATTTATGATCATGAAGTATTTTCTATTCATGCGTCAACTTTGAATTAGGACGATGAAAAAACTTTTTCTGTTGGAAACGGATGTTTCAAATATTATAAATGCGCATAACTTCCTTATACTATTCAATAAAGTGTATTAATATTATAGGTCAACCAATTTTCCTTGAATCAACGAATATTTTCCTTTCTTGCATCAATTTTGCATTATGTTAGCGAAAAAAGTTTTACTACAAAAAAACCGTGTTTTCAAATATTATGCATTACCATAGCTTCCTTACTCTTCAATAAAATTTATCAATATTATAGGTCAAACGATTCGTCTCGAACCAACGCAACTTTTCTATTCTCGCATCAACTTTAAATTATGAGAATGAGAACATTTTTACTATGAAAATCGATTTTGAAAATATATAAATTACCATAACTTCCCTAATCTTTAATAAAATACATATATTAATATTGAAGGTCAATCGATTCGTCTCGAACCAAGTAGTCATTTATATTATTGTATCAACACTGAATTATGTTAATGAAAAAATTTTTACTATAAAAAACCGACTTATTAAATATTATAAAGGGCTAAAAAAATGCATTAAATATTTTTAGAAATCCTTCGGTCAGTTTCAAGACATTAGTGGTGAAATAAGCCCTCCAAATTTCATCAAGTTATCTGCCACCGTTTTCAAGTTATCGTGTTCATAAAAAAGTGTGAGATCCACACACACACACACACACACACACACACACACACACACACACACGCGGAAAATTGCTTAGAAAATTGTATTAGACATTTCTAAATTGAGGAACGTTTAATTAAATGAATTTAAAAATGTTCAAAAATGTTAAAATTACAAACCTTCCTCTATGTGGAAGCAAAAAAAAATATACAAGAATCCCTTTTTTACAGAAAGACTATAAAGAAATTTCAAGTAGGAATAGTAATTATAATTTATTTCAATATTTTCAATAAATCCACGTGATTAATAAACACCTGTTCAATGAGGTAAATAGTTACTAACTGAATACAAATTTTCAGGCATAAAAAATTTGACGACTATCAGAATACTATTACAATCCCTATCAGTCTCTGTCCGAATTATTTTATTTGAACATGTATGATCAAAACGTCTTTTCTATTCATACATCTTTGATTTATGTCGATGAAAACAGTTTTTCTGTTTAAAACAGATGTTTCAAGTATTACGAATGAGCATAACTTCCTTACTCTTCAATAAAGTGTATTAATATTATAGTTCACTCGATTTGCATAAAAAAAGGATTTTTTTCCATTATTGCATCAATTTTGGATTATGGTAATGAAAAAAATGTTACTATAAAAAACGTTTTTTCAAATATTATGCATTACCATAGCTTCCTTACTGTTCAATAAAATGTGTCAATGTTACAGGTCAATCGATTCGTCTCGAATCAACACATCTTTTCTATTCTTACATCAACTTTCAATTATGAGAATGAGAAACTTTTACTACAAAAATCGATTTTTAATATAATATAAATTGCCATGACTTCCTTCTCTTTAATAAAATGTATTAATATTACAGGTCAATCGATTCGTCTTGAACTAAGGAACCTTTGTCATTTTTGCATCAACTTTGAATTATGTTGAAGAAAAAAGTTTTACCATAAAAAACCTTATTTTCAGATATTATTCATTACTATAGCTTTCTTACCCTTCAATAAAAGGTATCAATATTATAGCTTAAACGATTCGTCTCGAATCAACACATCTTTTCTATTCTCACATCAACTTTAAATTATGAGAATGAGAAAATTTTGACTATAAACATCGATTTTAAATATAATATAAATGACGATAACTTCCTTAATCTTTAATAAAATGTTATAATATTATAGATGAATCGATTCGTCTCAAACCGAAGAATCTTTTAAATTCTTGAATCAACTTTGAATTAAGTTAATGGAAAAAGTTTTACTATAAAAAACCGATTTTCAAAATATATAAATTACCATGACGTCCCTACTCTTTAATAAAATGTATTAATGTTATAGGTCCATAGGTCAATTTTAAAAATCCTTCGGTCAATTTCAAGATATCAGTGGCGAAAATAAGCCCTCCAAATTTCATCAATTTATCTGCAACCGTTTACAAGTTATCGTGTTCACAAATAAGTGTGACATCCCCATACACACACACATCCACATACACACACACATCCGGACAATTGTTTAGAACATTGTATTAGACATTTTTAAATTAAGGAAGGTTTAATAAATGAATTTAAGAATTTTGAAAAATGTTATCATTACAAAGCTTCCTCTATGATGAAGCAAAATACTGCAAAGAGATGAATTTTCCACTAAAATGAATTATTTCTAACGAAAAGAATGAAATTTTCAATTAAAAAAAATAAATATACAATGAAAAGTAGAGTAGTGAAACTTTCAGTTAAAAAAATGAATTTTATGCAAAAAAATGTTTTAACAAAATACATAAATTTTCAACTAAAATAGATAAATTTATAATAAAAAATGGAATATTTAAATTTTCAGTTAAACAAATTAATTTTCAAACAACAACAAAAAACGCAATTTCAAAAAAAAAGTAAAATTTTTCACCCGAATATTTCAATTTTAAACCAAAAAGATGATTTTTTAAGCAAGAAGATTACTTTTCTACCAAAAAAGACGAAATTTTAACAAAGTACATAACCAAATAGTTGAATTTTCAAGAAAGAATCTTAATTTTTAACAAACAAAAAAAAACAACAAATTTTCAAGATTATAGTTGAATTAAAAAAATTGTTAAATTTTCTACAACGTAGATTAATTTTTCACCAAATAGTGGAATTTTCAACAAAAATATGAATTTTTAACAAAGAAGATTCATTTTCCGAAAAATCGAATTCTCAACAATATAGTTAAATTTTTATTCAAACAAAAGAAAAAAAAGAATTTTCCACCAAAGTAGTTGAATTTTCAACCCAAAAAGATGAAATTTCAACAAAACCGTTAAATTTTCAACAGAAAAGAAAGACTTTTTAACAAAATTGAAAAAGTCCGAATTATCTGGATTACCCAGATTACAAGTGAATCACTGCGGATTTGAACTGGATTACCTTGGATTACATGTGCATTACTCTGGATTACAAGTGTATTACTTTGAAATACTGAGATTACTCCAAATTACTTGAATTATCGTGGAATTATTTCCCCCTCGAATTTATATTTCAAAATATTAAAATCATACCACTGCAGGCGTTGAACCTTCTGTGCAAGACATTGCCGAAGCGGATTTCTTCATCAGATCCATTGCAATACTATCCCTTGTTCTCACTCCAACAAATTGTAGAAGTTCTGTTAATTTTTCGGAATATTCCCTGTGTCCAGTAACAATCGAACTCAAATCGACATTTTTTACTCGCTCACATTCCACCGGTAATAATCCTGCAACTCCGGTCGTCATTGATAGAGTTCGATATAAGAATTTCAACAACCAATCGGCTCTGAAAATAACAAAGAAATGTAAGTTTCTTATAGCAAATTACCCCAAGTGATAATCAATTTTAGAAAATCACCTGCAATATCCATTGATCATATTCCCAGCAACAACCCTGGAGCATTTTACCCACTGAGATTTGTTGCTCGTAACAGGAGCTCCCAACATGATAGCGTCCTGAACAATACCTTCTGCTCCCCCAACTTCTGCTAAATCTCTCAAGCAATAAAAAATCACGCGAGCACCAAGACTGAATCCAACGAGAGTTACGGGCCTTTTCCCATGTTGTCTTGTTCTTAAAACATTGGCAAGTTCTTTCCCAACTTCTGAACTTCTTCGACAGCAAACGGACCAAGGATTGTCTATCACCGAAGATATTGAAAGCAATGCTGCTGGCCAGGTCACGGCTGCCATCAAGCCTAAGGAAAAATGCAATTGCATTCAAATCTCTGATGGGAGGGAAGTACCCTAGTGGAAGTTTCGGAATGAAATTGAGTCCGTTTGAATCTGAACAATTCCAAATCCTTTCGATCGATTGCGAATGAATGCGAAATCTGCTTCCGTAGCACGGACTTATTCGAAGTAAAGCTAAAATCCAGTCCGAATGACTTCGTCCGATTACGATTCATTCTTTTTCAGTCCGAATTGGTGTCTCAAGTTCATTCTGATTGAGTCTGATTCTGATTCCGTCTGAATCCGCCTGAGAACGAAATTTCATTCCGAATGGTATTGAATCATTCCGTACTTCAATCCGAATGATTCTGCACCAGTCTAAATAACATTTGCAATCTATCTAAATACGGTACAGCATGCTAGCTCATTCCGAATGATTCCGTGCAATTCCTCTCTTAGTCCGAATGATTCCGCACGTATCAGAATGAAACTGTGGAGTCGGATTAATGCGGAATGAATTTCCGTATAAAACGGATTGGTTCAGACTGGATTGATAAAATTCTTCGCGCACTCAGGCGGACTGGATTCGGAATTAATTTCGAATTCACATGGAATGAAACGGATTCGATTACTCGGCATCAGACGGTCTCAGACGGAATCATTTTCATTCCGAATGAGTCCGAAACCTCCTTCAGGGTAACTAATTTTTATCAACAAGTTACTGTAACTAGTTACTTTTTTTCGGTAACGATAGTGGTAACGAACTTAACTTCGTAAATAAGTAATTAATTGGTAACTAGATACATTTTTTCCAGTAACCATAACTATATAAAAATCGTTACTTTTTTAGTTACTTTCAAAATGTACTTCACAAGTGTTTTATTATGACAATCAATAAATATTGCTTTTCATTTTCACTATTCAAATTGTGGTGGCTAGCTTTCGAAAGATTCTTTAGTACAGCAGGATCATATTGAACTGGAGAAGGGGTAGATCGAACGATGAAGCTTTCGAAAAATTATTGATGCTAAACATAAAGGAAGTGTACACAGGGATACCATAGCCTAATTTACTTTAAAAAGTGAGAAAGTGATCTATTTAAACCGAAAAAGTGACGAATGTTCTTTTGAATTCAAAAGAATTCGATCAAATTGATAAGAATTCCAGGTGAATTTTGACGAATTCAAGACAAATAAAAAAAAGAATAAGTTAAATAAAATTCGAGTGAATTTAGAGAAATTTAAGGAAAATAAGAAAAATTCGATGAAATCCATAAAAATTCAAGGTGAATTTAAAAAAAAATCAAGTGAATTGAAAAAATTTTAAAAATCCAAAATATTCCACTGATTTCAGTAAAATTTGAGTGAATTTAAAAGAATCCAAGGGAATTCAAGAGAGTTTGATAAAATGCCTAAGAATTCAAGGTGAGTTTAAAAAATGTCAGTGTGAATTCAAAAATAATAAACAAAAATTTTGTAATCCTTTTAATTGGGTAGAATTGAATGAACCTAGAAGAATTGAAGTGAATTCAAAAGAATTTAGCAAGAGTAAAAAAAAATCAATAGAATGCAAAATAACTAAATTTTTTAAATATCAATCAGGATAAATTATTGAGAGTTCAGGGTGAATTCCGAATTAATTCAAGTGAGTTTAAAAAAAAATCGAAAAATTCGAAATATTCCATTGATTTCAGTAAAATTGGAGTGAATTTAGAATAATTCACGGGAACTCAAGAGACTTTAAAGAAATTCATAAGAATTTGAAAGAATAGAATTGAAAAACATCTTTAAAATAAAAAAATTTCCATCGAATTGAGTGATATGGGAGTCAATTCAGATAAATTTAAGGAAAATGTGAAGAAATCGATGGAATTCATAAAAATTCAAAGTGAATTAAAAAAAATGCAAGTGAATTGAAAAAAGGTGGAAAGTATTTGAAAATGCATTGCATTAATAAAATTTGAAATTAATTGACGAAAATTCAAGGGAATTCAAAATAATTTGATGAAATACTTAAGAATTCAAAGTGAATTAAAATTAATTTAGGGTGAATTAAAAAGAAAGACGACCAAAAATATGCAATGAAATGAGCAGAATTGAGCGAATTTAGAAGAATTCAAGGGAATTAAAGAGGATTCGATGAGATTCATACGAAATTAAGATAAATTAATAATATATCAATTTAGGAGAACTACATTTTTTAGACTCCAAGGAAATTCCATTAAATTCAGATAAATGTGAGTGAATAGAATTAGTGAACAAGAATCTGATAAAATTCATAAAAATTCAAGGTGAATTCAAAAGCCTTCACGGTAAATGAGAAAATTGATAATCCAAAAAAGATCCATTGCATTCAGTAGACTTCAAGAGAATTTAAAAGATTTCAGGGTAAATTCAAGAGTTCAAAGAAATTCAAGAAAATGCAATAAAATTTAGAAATCCTTGGGCTCTGTTTTAAGAAACTGAAAGAAGTGACTAAAGTGATTTTTTTAGTTTGAAAAGTGACGTTAGTTAATTATTTTCCACAGTATATACTTTTTATATATACCAAAGTAACTAAAAAAAAGTTATTTTTTGAAACGGAAACGACAGCGATAACTAGTTCCTTTTAAAAATGAACCTGCCCATCACTGATTAAAATTGTAGTTTAAAAATTATGTTTTAATATTTTTTCTTTTAAATGTGTCATTGTTATTTTTAATATTCAGAATTACTTGATAAAACTGTATATTTCAGAGCTTCCTGTGTGGCCACTGAAACTGCCATGCTGAGAATGTAATCTAAAGCCTGGCCGAGTTCCAATAAATATTTAGTTTCATATTGCACTGCATATTGCTCTCGTGTAATGTCCAGTGAATTCCAAGGCCTGACGACGTTGTCTTCTTTTTCGTCTGTTAACCAACCCGTAACGGCAATCGCGACATGGAGCTCTTCAGTCATCAGTTTTTCGTTCAAAGGCACAAAGCTAAATTCCTCGACTTCTCCGACTCGTTTATTCATTTTGTATCCTGAAAAAATACGAAAAAATACTACTTTATATTTTTATCAGCTTTCGAAAAATAAACCAAACTATTTCTACTAACTGATATCAACAAAAAATGGTTGAAAAATATAAGTGTGGGTTTTTTCAGAAAACCAACTTTTAATATTCTCAGGAAAATCGCCGAAATTTTTTTAATTTGTGGCCTTTTTCAACTTCCCTGACGAATAAAAGCGTATAATTAGGAATTATTTAATTTTAAATTGAAAATCTTTTATAAGGTTTGAATCGGGCGTTTAAATTTGTTAAACTAATAAGGCTTTCGAATTAAAACAGATCTTCAAAACAGGTCTTCAAAACAACATGTGATATGAAGTTTGTAATATTGAAGTTTGCCGTGATTTGGAAAACACCGTTAACTGCAAAATGAACGAAGCCGAGAAAATCGACAAAAAAATTAATAATTTTTGAATTTTTAATTGGAAATTTTCCAAATAAAATACTCTTTAATTTTAAAAGATTTACAATTCAAAGTTCTGCAATTTTCAAGAGTTATAATTGACCATTCTTGATTGTTGAAAATTTGAAATTACAAAATTATTAAATTTTCAAGAATTATATTTTGAGGTATGTAATTTGGAACATTTTTTTGGAATAGTTGAATTTTGAAGACTTACAAGGGCAATCTCTTCAATTTTAACGATTTACAATTTGAAACTCTTCAATCTTGAAGATTCACAATTAAAACTCTTTAATTTTGAAAGATACATAAATAACAATTCTTAAATTGCGATGATTTTGAAGATCAAAAATCAAGAGTTTTCAATTTTAAATCTTCCAAATTTAGGGAATTTCAAACGTGAATCATCAAAATTGCAGAATTTTTAATTGCAGCACATAAAACTTTTATAATTTTTAATTGTAAATGTTTTAAATAAAGAAATTTTGCATTTTAAAGAACGGCGGTTCAAATTTTTACAATTTTGAAGAGTTACAATTTAAATTCCTGAATTTAAAAAATATAGATTTGCAAATTACTCCATTATTAAGACTAATATTATAAAGGAATGCAATTTTAAACATTTTTTTAAATAGTTTAATTTTGAAGATTTACAATTGAAATTCTTCAATGTTAACAAATCTAAATTTAAAACTCTTCAATTTTGTATCAACAATTCTTTTATGTTTTTTAAACTGATCTTTAAAGCAGCCAAGTAGATATAAATGTTATATATTTCAATAAATTTGAAGTCGAACTTTTGTTTTATAACCGAAAATATAGATAAGAATATTATACCTGTTATTAAATTTCATGAATAACGAATAACACGAAATTATAGTGAAATTAATTTATGTTTATTTATTAAATGTACACAAATTCCGAATATATTAAGTATCAGCAGAACTTGACATTATTGACTAAAAATGAAAACATTTTAAACATACTTAAATTATATTCGAAGAGATGTTAACAAACGAATAAAATGTTACAAAATAGTTTTGTTCAATGTTAAGTCTGAAATAAATTAATAAGTTTTACATAAATTTAAATATTAAATAATAAATTTAACACATTTTTAAACTCAAATAAATTAGGATGAGATCCTCTTAACATTTACATAAATATGCAATAATTATTTTTTAATTTATTAATAATTGAACAAAAATATATTTTAATAATCAGGTGTATCTTTTTTTCACGATTCCAACGATATAAAAAAACTCATTTTTTGATGTTTTGCAGTTAACGCGGTGTTTTTTAAGTCACGGCAGAAGTGATTGGACAGATTTTCCTTCTTAGAATTGTTTAAATTCCTGGTCTGAAAGTAAATTCACTGTTATTTTCCGGTTTCACGATCCAGTGGCCACCCTGGGAGATCTATTTTGCAAATTGTTTAAACTATATTAACCTGTGAGACCAGCTCCAGCGACTCCAAAAATAGACCCGATAATTGCGACTCCAACAGTGGTGCTTATAGCAGCTGCACTTGCACTTCCAAGGATGGCACCGAGTCCAGCCCCTATGAAAGGAGCAGCGAGTCCTCCAGTTAAGCCCACCAAAGTTCCTCCAGCGATTGTCGCAATTCCGATCGAAGCGTATCTCTTTATTTTTCGAATTTTATCCCTTCGATTTACCTCACCTTGCTCGGATCTGTTTTAAAAATGATATTTTTTAGGTAGTACAATTGTATATGGGGTCGTTCAAAAACTACGTCACACTGTTTTAAACACTTTTTCCACCCCTCCCCTTCTTCGTCAAAGATCATCACACAAATGATAAAGGTCTAACAAAACACAAAACATAAACATAATAATTAAACAGACTTAATAGCCAAAAATGCTTTCAAATCAGGGAAATCGGGCGATTTTTCACGACTATAGGAGAATAATTTCAACCCAATAACTGCATTTCCAACAAAGAAAAAAGGACATTTTAAACAAGAAATTTGTCTTTACACCCAAATAGTAAAACTTTTATGCAAAATAGACCAATTTTCCACCAAATTATTGAATTTTTAACCAAACAGTTTTTCCAGAAGAACTTTTCTACCTAAAAAGATGAATTTTCAGACAGGAACTTTTCTGCAAAAAAGATTAATTTTCAATACAAAAGGACGAATTTTTTATCTAAAAGGACGAACTTTCAACAAAGTAGTTGATTTTTCGACCAAAAAATATGACTTTCTAACAAAATAGTTTAATTTTCAACGAATGACAAAATTTTCAACAAAATAGTTAAATTTGTAATCAAATCGTTGAATTTCCAACCTACAAAGATGAATTTTCAACAAAACAGATCAATTTTCAACAAAAAAAATTAATCGTCAACCAAACAGTTACATTTACAACTAAATAATTAAACTATGAAGCAAAATGGACGAATTTAAAGAAAAATAATTAAACAAAGAAGTTTAACTTTTAATCACGTAGTTAAAGTTTCTATTAAAAAAGGATTAATTCTTAAAGAAAATTATAAAAGTTGATATTTCAACCAATAAATGATTTTAAATTTAAATGAAAAAAAGGTCAATTTACCCAAAAAGATGAATTCTTAACGAAAAATGTAATCGTTGATATTCCAACAAAAAAATATTTATTTTTGAATCAAAAACAGTTGAATTCGACCAAAAAGACGAATTTTAAACAAAATAGTTGAATCATCAACCAAAACAGATTAATTTATAACCAAGCAATTGCGTTTTCAATCAAAAAAAGATCAAATGTCTACCAAAAGAGATTAATTTTTCACAAAAGAGTTGAATTTTCAAACAAGAAAGATTTTTCAGTCAATAGAGAAATAAAATTTCAACCAAAAAGTTAATTTTCAACAAAATAGTTGAAATTGCTACCAGCATAATAAAATTTTCAATAAAAAAAAAAAATTTCTTACAACAATAGAATAGTTAAATTTACAGTTCACAAAATTGATTTCCAACAAAAAAAAAGACTTTAAAAAAATAAATCAACAATAGACCCATAAAATCAATTTTCAACTAAAAATGGAATAGTTAAAATTTCAATTAAAAAAAAAATAATAATTTCCAACAAAAATCACATTTTCAACCAAAGAGATGAATCTTCAACTAATAACATGAATTTTTAAGAAATTAGTTCAACTCTAAAGTAAGCAGTTACATTTTCATTTAAGAAGATTAATTTTTAACGGAAAACGATGAATTTTCAATGAAAAATTTAATAGTTTAATTTTAAATTGAAAACGATCGATTTCCAGCCAAAAATGGATTCGTTAAATTTTTAGTTCAAAAAAATAATTTCTAACCAAAAAAGAAACAAATTTCAACAAAATAGTTCAATCTTAAACCATTAAAATGAATTTTTAACCAAAAAAGATTAATTCTCAATGAAACATTCAGTAGTTGAATTTCCAACTGAAAAAAAATACATTTTCAGTCAAAAATGTATTTCAAAGAGTTTAAAAGAATTCACGATAAATTAATAAGAATGCCGGGTGAATTTCAAAAACTAATTTCAAAAGTCTTCACATCTTTGAAACCCTACGAAATACCACACTTATCTCGAATAAATTCTTTAAAATCCACTAAAATATTATAAAATCCCCTACAATTCTATGATTGAAATACATTGAGAGTTTTAAAATCCCTCATAATCATTGAATTCCTCAGAAATCTTATAAAATGGCGTGAAATCTTTTAAAATATCTGAAAGTCTTATAGGTCCTGTAAAATCGTTCCATATCTTCCGAAATTCTAGAAAATTATTTATCCTAAAATATTTCCAAGCTTTGAAATCCCTTCAAATGAATGAAATTAATAAAAAAAAATGCTTGGAATCTTTTAAAATTCCCTAAAATATTTCAAATTAAAAGCTCTTGAAAATACCTTAGAGGTTTAAAAATATCTTGAAATATTTCAAAAGAATTCAAGATACTTCAGAAATAGGTATAGACCTGAATTAAATAGTGATTAATCCATGAATTAATTTATTGAAAAAAGTACATTATTAAAAGTTACAATATGGGCTGCACATAGGGTACCATAGGGACTAAATCTTGAAAATAGGGTACTTTAGGGACCTTAACTGAATATAGGGTACCATAGGCATGGGATATATAGGGACCGGTCTATGAGACCTGACATTAGCAGGTTGAACTTACTCTGAAATAACTCCGACATCGTGATTCAGTAATTCTATCAAAGAATGTTCATAGAGTTCAACCAAACCAAAGGGAACTTTCAGAAGCTCTGATATTCTCCTCACAAGAACTCTTTGTCTCGCATCATACTCCCCTTTAAAAACATATTTATTCATTATTAAGGAAAGTTAAAAAAATATAGCTTAAAGTTCTTATTGATTTTTACTATAAGATTATGCTAAATTTTTCCACTTAATTTCAACTTTTCAGTTAGAACGAGGAAATACTTAATTAAAGTTGAGAAAAATAATTTTTTAAACTATTTATTTTTATTTATGACAGTATTCTCTTAGAATAATGCTAGAAACTTTCGTTTTTTTAATTTCAAACCTTTTTTTAACTTTTCATTTACAAGGAGGTAATAATTACTTAAAGTTAACAAAAATAATTGATTAAACAATTTTGTATTATTTATAATAAAGTTCTCTTGGAATAATTGTAGAAAGTTGAATTTTTTATTTCCAACCTTTTTTTCGACTTTTCACTTACAATGAGGTATTAATTAACGTAAGTTAAGAAAGTATTTTTTCAAAAAAATTAATATCGTTTATAACTAATGGCTTTTTATTTATGAACAAATAATAAATAAACATCACAGAGAATAATTTTTTGAATAACTTTACATTTTTTTCTGATTGAAAGTATTTTTGTAACTGTACACTTTTCACTATCAGCCTCACCCCCTTTCGCATTCACAGAAGAAACAAGTTTTTATCGACGATAATATACATATACAAATAATTTAAAAAGGTCTAAATCAATTGATTAATTGCTATAAAATCTAGAATGAAATAAGAGGCAAATTAATAATTTCCAAGTTTTTATTTCAGAAAAAAAATATCCACAAAAGAAACAGATTGTTTAACAAAATGATTCTCTCTCATGTTTATTTATTATTTGTTCTCAAGTAAAACTCCAAAGAAATGTTGAAAATTTCAGAAAAACTCGTCACTTTTAGAATTATTCTAAGAAAAGATATTTACAAACAATAGTGAATTATTTGAAGTAATACTTTATTAACTTACCTTAATTATAACCTCCCTCTAACGAAATAGTTGAAATGTTGGGAGTTTCAGAAAAAAATCAATATTTTCTAGCATTATTCTAAATGAAGATAGTTATGAAAAATAAAAAATTGTTTAAATAATTATGTTTGTTAACTTTGATTGATAATTATTTCATAGTAATTGAAGTTTTAACAAAAGATTGGAAATTTCAGAAAAAAATCGATACTTTCTGACATTAATCTAAGAAAATATAGTTATAAATAATAAAAAATTCTTTAAACCATTTTTTTGGTTACCTTTAATTAAGTTTTTTCTCGCTCAAACTGAAAACTAGAAAAAATCAGAAAAAAAGTACTGTCTACCTCTATTCTAATAGAAAATTGATATAAACAATGATAAATTGTTTAACAAATTTGTCGAAACATTTGATTATCAGTAGAAAATGATATTCTATTTACCTCTGATGTCACTTTTCAGTCCATAGGGAGTAAAAAGACTTTTATTCCCTAGGGACTGAAAAGTGACGTCAGAGATGAATAAAAAATCGTATGCGCCAAGGGGGAGAGGCACTTTTTCGACTTGTGTACGTTTTCAGTACTCGTCGAAAAAGCCCCTCTTTATCCCCTAGGTGCATAATATACTATTATATATTACAAACAAATTTACTAAAATAAACCGCGAAAAATTAAGAATTAGCGCCAAAAACGCGCAAAACCCAATTTTTTACTTATGGGATTTTTTGAGACACTATAAAACATGCTTACTGGGATAAAATTCAAAAAGTAATTTTTGATTTATATTCTATGGCTAATTGTGAAGGAAAATATTGAGTGGCAACTCGATAAGCCTAATATAGACGATTCTGTCCAAAATTTACACATGCGTCTATTTTTTATGAGAAATACGTGTTAATTAAACTTCATCGTGTTTGCGGAACCTCTAAATATACAATTAAAACAACATCAAAAAATTTACTTTTTCTGGATTCAAACAAACTTGGGGAGATGAGAGTATGAAAATAAAGTAATTAAATTTTGAACCACCCTGACGTAGATGGGTGAAAATTAAAAAGTTGGAATCATTCAATTAACATTTTTCTTTTGTCAAATGTATTTCAGAACAACATAAAACCTTTTTTTTTTTAATTCAAATTAATCACAATAAGTGTACAACTAATAATAAGCGAAATGAAGACCTAGGCCATTATTTATAATTTTTTTTTTTTTTAATTTAGAGATAAATATTTAATTTAAGTCATTAAAAATATTTCTTTATATCGAAATTATAATTAGATCTGCCTTTAGATTAGAATCTTTACATAGGTAAATTGAAATTTCTTTTTGTTTTTATTTACAATATAATCAATAAAACAAACAACTTTAAGTTAATTACAAATTATTTTTAAATTAAAAAATAATAGGAATATCGATTATTTTCCTTCTTACAACTCACTTCAGCCAATAAAAATAAATTTTGTGTTACAGGATGAACTTTAAAAATTAAAAACACGAACGGGGTTGTTGCATATTTAACATTTTTTTTTCACAATTCAATTAAAAGAACACTAAGATATGAACATAATTTCGAAAGGAAAAATTTTAAAAATAAGTTTAAATATTTTGTTAGAGTTTATAATTATATTAAAGCCAGGATTTGTAAAGTGTGACAGTGCGAATGTGCCAAAAGTCGACATGTGGATGGTGAGACATTTTTTTTCATCAAGTGACTTAAATCACTTATAATCACTCATAATCACTCACTTTAACCTCTGCCGACATCATTTTATGCCGCTAGAGGCTTTGGGCAGAGGTTTGAGGAGAAAAAATTATCTCATGATTCCGACAATTTATTTTAACAAAATTTGAATAAACGAAGCTTTTCAGAATTTTATGCAATATTTAAAAAATATATTATCTAAAATTCATGCAACGACCCCATCATCAAAAAATGGCCAAAAGTGGTTAAAAGTGAGATTTACAAAATTTAATATATGTTTATATAACCTTTTCTTTTTAAATCTGATCAAATTTCTCGTATTTTTTCAAAATTTATTAGAATATTTAAAAAAAGATCAAAATTGACGAAATGGCAGCAGTTGCTCTGAAAATGTTTAAAGAAAATTTATTAAAAAACCCCAGCATTTTTTTCACTTGATTTTCATCAAGATTGTGAAGAATATATTCCATGATAGTTTGATCCGCGCCTTGGAGAGAAGAGATAATTTTTTGACTGAAAAAAGAAAATTCACGTTTCTTGTGTTATTTTCGAACTTTAGTCTTTATGCGAAAAGAAGTATAAAATCCCTTAAGATTCATTTTGCTCTCAACAATACAATTTTGTGGAGTCATGAAAAACCAAAAAGGATTTAATTTAACAGTTTTAATATCGTGTTGGTGAAAGAATAATGAAGTAAGTTAGAAAAAATGGAGAGTATCGATTGTTTCAAAAATTCTAACTTGAAAGGAAAAAGGTTGATATAAAAGTTGTTGAAACTGTTAAATTACATCCTTCTTCCTTTTTTATGCCACCATAAAAAAAATTATCTGTTTTCTCCAAGGCGCGGACACAGGGCAGAACATCATGGAATATACTTTTTATACGAGGACTTTTTTACATTTCCCTCTGAACACGAGCGTTTAATATAAATAGTGAAAATAACAAGTGTGGAAAAAATAGAAAGTGTGGAAAAAGCGTATTCCGTATATTCCAGGGACATGTCATTGTCAACTTTTTGATTTTCACCCAGATAATACACTGCTATTTCTACATTATTTGATAGTAAGGTAACAAACCTGTCGCAATTCCTGGCAGGAGTGAAAAGTAGATAAAAGTTTAAATGAATATATCAATTGAAAAATACATTAATAAGAGAGAGACTTATATCAAATATAGGATGAAATATTTTATTTACCTTCTTGCACACCAATCATAACCAAATGTTGGACAATAATAATCAGTTTCCCCTTCACTAACGGATCCTGCTTTAAAAGTTCAACATAATTTTCCTGTGTTTGATTACTGTGTCCCTCTGCTAGTGCATATATTACAGGTCTCATCTTTTCATTTACTCCTAGACTATGACATAATAATTCCAAATAACGTCGATTAAAATCCTTATTCCATTCATTCGGAAACAGTTCTGCTAAAGTTATCGAGTAAATTGCTGTGTAAGCATAAATTCCAGTCTCCGAAAGTTCAAGTCTGCGGTCAACTACAAAAAACTTATCAATAAGGGGCTGCTCAAAAACTACAAGAATTAATTGAATTAAATTAATATTTGGAAGATGTTATTACCATTTAAAGATGTTAACGCCCGAGTTTTTAAATTTTCAATTAATATAAATTTTGATGTTAAAACGATTACTTCGGACAAATAAAATGTGAGAAACCAGAAAAAATCTGCCTCAGCCCGGATTTGAACCGGGAACGCGACTATCCATGAGTGGAACGTTAACCAATTACGCCACCGACTCTGCAGCAGATATTTCCTCGTTCTCAATAGCTACCCTTTTGCAGGGAAGTAATATACGTATTTCTCAACTACGACAAATGTACCATTTTTGATCAACGTCGGTTTAATCTAATTAATATTTGTAAGATGTTATTACCATTTAAAGATGTTAACGTCCGAGTTCTTAAATTTTCAATTAATATAAATTTTGGAGTTAAAACGATTACTTCGGACAAACATAATTTGAGAAACAAGAAAAAATCCACTCATGGATAGTGGCGTTCCCGGTTCAAATTAAATTTAAATTAAATTAATTTAAATTAAATATTTAATTAATTAATTAATAAAACACCCCACCCCCTTTTAAGTAAACATTTTGTCTTCGATTTTATTTGATAAACGCCAAAAATAAAACACAAAAAATACAAACATAATATTTTGACAGACTTCACAGCCAAAAATGCTCTCAAAGCAGCGGAAATCGGGTGATTTTTCACGAATATAGGGGAATAATTTCAACCAAATATTTGAATTTTCAACGAAGAAAAAAGGAAAATTTAGACCAAAAAGTTGTCTTTACAACCAAATAGTTGAATTTTCATCCTACAAAGATGAATTTTCGATCAAATGGTTGAATTTTTGAACAAAAAAGATTAAACTTCAAAGACCAACAGTTCCTTTTTTAACAAAAAAGTTGAATCTTCGACCCAAAAAGATAAATTTTTTAGAAGACAGTAGAATTTTCAATCAAGAAAGATGAATTTTCAACCTAGAGCTTTTCTACCAAAAAAGATGAATTTCCAATAAAAAAGCACGAATTTTTATCCAAAAGGACGAACTTCCAACAAAGTAATTGAATTTTCGACAAAAAATGATTACCTTTTAACAAGAGTTGAAATTTTAACAAATAATAAAATATTCAACAAAATAGTTAAATTTTTAGCCAACTAGTTGAACTTTCAACCTATAAAGATGAATTTTCAACAACCAAACAGTTGCATTTACAACTAAATAATTACAACTAAATAATTAAACATTATAATAATTAATTAATTAAATAATAATTTATACTTTAACCAATAAATGATTTTAATTTTAAATAAAAAATAGTTGAATTTACCAAAAAAAGATAGATTTTCAACGAAAACCAAATAGTTGAATCTTCAAACAAAAAAGATGAATTGTTTAGAACAAAACAGTTGAATTTCCGAAAAAATATGACTTTTTAAAACAAAATCGTTGATTTTGCAACAATCAAGTTGAACTTTAACCAAATAGATGAATTTTCGAGAAAATGGTGGAATTCTTAAATAAAATAGAATAAACTTAACCAAAAATCAGTTTCATTTTGAGCCAAATAGTTAAACTGTCAAGATAAGAAGACACATTATTTTAGATGTTAGAAGATAGATGAATTTTCAATCCAAAAGGACGCATTTTCTGTCCAAAAAGACGAATGTTTACCAAAACATTTAAATTTTCAGTTTAAACAATTAATCTTGAAAAAACAGTTAAGTATTAAAACAATAAAATCAATTTTTAACAAAGTAGTTCAACTTTCAACCACATATTTGAATTTGTAATGAAAAAGTTTCAATAAAATAGTTCAATATTAAACTAATAAAATAAATTTTTAACAAAGTAGTTGAATTTACAACCAAAAAAGATAAATTCACAATGCAAATTTGAGAAGTTGAATTTTCAAATAAAAACGATCAATTTTCAACAAAAAATGGAGTAGTTAAAATTTCACTTAAACAAATTAGTTTCCAACCAAGAATACTTGAATTTTCAACAAAACAGTTGAATATTAAACTGATAAAATCAATTTTTAACAACGTAGTGCAACTTTCAACCAAATAGTTGAATTTTCAACGGAAGAAGATGAATTTGCAATTTAAAAATTTAATAGTTTAATTTTGAATTTAAAAAAAATCAATTTTTAGTAAAAAATACATTAGTTACGTTTGCATTTAAAAAAAAATAATTTTCCTCAAAATAGTTCAATATTAAAGCAATAAAATCAATTTTTATCAAAGTAGTTGAACTTTCAACCATTAAGTAGTTGAATTTTTAAGTAAAAACTATTAATTTCCAACAAAAAATGGAAGTTAGAATTCCAATTTAAAAAATTAATTTCCAATAAAAAAATTTTACAAAATAGTTCAATATTAAACTAATAAAATGAATTTTTAACAAAGTAGTTCGACTTCAAACCGGAAAAGATAAATTTTCTATAAAAATTAGTAGTAGAATTTTCAACTAAAAACTATTATTTTCCAGTCAACATTGGATTATTTCTAAAAAAATGAATTTTCAACCAAATAGTTCAATCTTCAACCACATAGTATAATTTTTAACCAAAATTCTCTTAAGAGATGCATTCTGAACCAAAAATATAAAAGAAGACTTTTCAATTAAAAATAATGAATACCTTATTTAATTCAGTTACCTGGTCAACATCTAAAAACATCGTCTAAAAAAATTAACTTTCAAAGATTCTATTAATTTAGTTCGCATTTAAGCGAAACCCCCAGAAAAAGGGAAAATTTTCTTGAAAACAGTGGAAAAAAGAATAGTTCTTCAAAAAATGGAAAAAGAGGAGAATCGGGGAAAAGAGTGTGAAGTCTGTATTCAGATGCTATACAAAATCACTAATTTCCGTTTTTTCAACTATTTCAAAAAATTGTGATTCAAATGTATATTTTCCGTGTCACTTTCTGAGTTAACCCCTCCCACTTTTCGTCACAAATCGTCACAAAACCTGTTAACCCCCCACCACAACGGCAGTGTGACGTAGTTTTTGAACGGCCCCTAAGACACTTCACACTTTTCATTACTTCAAAAAAGTTTCATTAAGAAATCTGAGAGCTTTAAAAGTAAACAGAGAATTTTTAAAAATACCTGCATTTTTCCGATCAGACTTTCCACGATTTGTTGCCGTTCTCTCCATTGTGTTGTTTAATTCTCGCAAAAACAGATAACTGATTTTTTTCGCATTTATTGCGACTGATTATTGCATTATTGCTCATTGACTATAGTACGTATTTCAGCAGTTCTTCCTCTTTGATTTCTTTCTTTAAGCCGGTCATTTCACATTGCAGAAAATATAATTCAGTTTTAGTCCATTTATCGACAATTTGGTCGTCGAGATGGAGTTATGATTTTGAATTGTCTACAGCCAAAATCAGCATTTTACTTCAATTTTTAATGGATCAAATGTCTATATGGGTTGGACGGAGGTAGCAGACGACATGTCACATGGCACATGTGTTCAAGGCCATACGATCGTCACGAACTCTTTTGAATGAGCTCAAAACTAAAAAAACGTCAAACGTTGAAAAGGTTCAAAAGGTCGACAACAAACACTGCATTTTTCATCGCAAATGGCCAATAAGTTATTAATTGCAACTGTAATTAGTCTTTGACTTTGATACTCCAAAAATTTGATTCGAAAGCATTCATTTTTAGCCATGGACTCATACATTATGCAGGTAAACTTATCCTCAATTCGTAAAGTGTCACTATATTTTTAGGTTACTCTATCACTTCTGAAAATGTAAATTATGTGTAAAGTTAATCATTTTTATAATTTATATGTTTTAAATTGACTATTTCGAACCTTGGTTTATCAATATAATCAATTAACATTATTTTCAATACAGAAAAATAAGGGAAATATATTAATTCTCAGCATTCTCGGTTTTCGAATATAACCTCATTGTATTCTACAAAGCGTTAAATATTTTTGTTTAAGAGAAAAATGTGAATTTTTTGGATTAAGGGTAATTCAATAAAATATTTATTTATTTCAGCTTCGGCGAGTCTGGCTTAATCAGGACGGAGATCTGCTAGCGGTAAATATCTTGTCATTACAAAGATTATTTTATGTTTATAATTTATTTTATAGAAATTGTTGATGCTTGTTCTTGGCTTTGTCAGATAAATTGAAAACAATTAAGTTGCTTCAAACATTTCGGCACACAATGGTGGCCCTCATCAGTGAATTTTATTAAATCTATGAAAATTACATAATGTCTTGTAGGTACTCAGTTTTCAAATTATACATTTAAATTTAATTTAATTTTAATAATAAATATTAATAAATCTTCCAGTATTCTTGAATCCTTTTTTAACGAAGTATAATTGATGAAAAAAAATTACAATGTAGTAAACAAGTTTGTAAAAGTTGTCAAAAAACATTGCTGTTGAAGAACTCTTTTAAGGGGTTAGGGTCAGTACAAAAAGAAGTGTTTTGCGGTGCGCATCGTAACACATAACTAGATCATCAGAAACAAAAAAATACAATGGGATTAGATCAAAAAAGGATATTCTCTTGTACTTGAACGAAGAATTAAGTCAAAATTTTGATTTTAAAGAAAATGGCGGATGTGTAAACACAACATTTTTCACGGAAAATAAAAATTTTGTGTTTACACATCCGCCATTTTCTTGAAAGTTAAAATTTTGACTTAATTCTTCGTTCAAGTACAAGGGAATATCGTTTTTTATCTAATCCCGTTGTATTTTTTTGTTTCTGATGATCCAGTCGTGAGTTACGATGCGCACCACAAAACACTTCTTTTTGTACCTCTGGCAGATTAACTATAACTTGCTTGTTTATCGATATTTTTATCTTAACAAATTACTGTAACTTCTTGTAATGTGTATTATTCGAACTGTAGAACATTTATCAATAAGTAATAAAACCTGTTTTCAAAAAAAAATTCTTTAAAAAATCAATCATTTTTGCCTTGCGACTGACCCTAGCCCCTTAAAACTATTTTTTAGCGACGTATATTTAAGGGATGACTGAAAAATCCCGAAAAATATAATTCCCGACACTGTAAAATTCCCGAACTGGAAAATGCCCGAATAATTAAATTTCCGAATAATAAAACTCCTCAATTGGAAAATTCCCGAATAATAAAATTTCTGAATGGGAAAATTCCCGAATAATAAAATTCTCGAACAGTTTATAATATTACCGAATTTGAAAATTCCCGACAGCTTATAATATTGCCGAATTTGAAAATTCCCGACAGCTTATAATATTACCGAATTAGAAAATTCCTGACAGTTTATAATATTACCGAATTTGAAAATTCCTGACAGTTTATAATATTACCGAATTCGAAAATTCCTGAATAATAAAATTCCCGGCAGAAATGGCCGAATTATAAAATATACGAGCAAGAAAATTCCCTTATATAAACAATTAAACAAATTTGTATAAATAGAAAAAATTGAATTATAATATAATTTTAATTGTATTAATTTAATTAATTTTATGAATAAAAAAATTGGGATTGTTTACATTCGGGAATGTTTTTAGTTTGAATATTCGGTAATATTATAAACTGTTAGGGAATTTTCCAATTAGAAAATGGTATTATTCGGGAATTTTTTTATTCGGGTATTTTCCAATTCGGGAATTTTACAGTGTCGAGATTTTTATTTTTTGAGATTTTTCAGTCAACCCATATTTAATTGAAATTTTTTAAAAATTTTATTTATTTTATTTTTCAACAGATCTTTTTTTTTAATGAAAAATACCCTCACAAACAATGTTTTGTATATAAGAGAAGTAATTTTCTGTTATCACGAGGAAGTATATCTGTGAAAGTAAAACGTTGTTCCCTTCAAAATCGCTCTGTAGTAAAAATAGGAAATTATCAAGAAAAAAAACCTTGTAGTTTAATAATTATTAAAATATTCTTAAAAAAAAAAATGTTTCACTTATCAATGAAAAGTTGATGACAAAGATTGTACACAGTAGTAAGAATACAAATTGTCAAGAAACATTACAATATTTTCTTAAAACATTTTTTTAACGGCGTACGTTTGATAAACAAAATTTTGTTTCATTTTTCGTACTCAAATTTTCCTTTAAAAAAAATTGTTTGTTTTTAAAAATTTTTTTAATTTTGATTTTTGAAATTAAAATTTACTGAGTTTTCTGTCATCATTGAAAATTACTTCTGCGAAAGAAAAATTATTTCAAAAATCACACTAGTAAAAAATATAAAATTTTTTAAAAAACATTGTATTTGCAAAATGATTTAAACATGCTTTTAGATTTAATCATTGTAGTAAAAATATGAGAATATCAAACACATTTATTATTTAAATCATTATGTAATTTTCACAGATTTCATAAAGTTCACTGATGACGGCCACCATTGTGTATTGAGAGTCAATACAATACCCCAGCGATGTTTATTTATAATTAATTTCTGTGTTTTACAACTTTTTTATTATAGGATTTGTTGTCTTTGCGTCACAGTCACATTAATATTCCCCAAATCACTTCCGAAGCAGCAATGACGAGAGCAATGGAACACTTATCATCACCATTCGACGATTTAGTCCTCTATCACCTCAAGTAATATATTTTATACTCAGTGGCTAAATTTACGATAACGTGAAGCGATTTCATAAAACTGCGCGAAGTGGAAAAATTTGCGAAGTACGAGTATAATGGTGGCAGTGCTGGTGCTGTGAAAAATTATATTTTGGTTTTGATTGTTGAGTAAAGTTTCTTTTTTTTATCAGGTTTTTTTCATGTTTTTTTTAAGTTCTTAGAAAACTAAGTAAAATCGTATTGCTTATTCTTAAAAAAGATACATCGTTTTACTTGAAAATTCATCTCTGAAAATTTAACTATTTGGTAGAAAATTCTTTTTTTTTCTCCGTTTGAAAGTTGACGTTTTAAACTTAAAATTAAACTATTTCATTTTTGGTTGAAAATGTATTTTTTTAGTTATAAATTTAACTATTTGGTGGAAAATGCGTTTTTTTCTGTGGTTGAAAATTATTTTTTAAAACTTATAATTAAATTATTTCATTTTTGGTTGAAAAAGTATATTTTTTAGTTGAAAATGCAACTATTTGATTTAAAATTGATGTGTTTTTATACAAATTCTTCTTTTTGCGTAGAAAATGCAACTATTTAGTTGAAAATAAACTTTTTTATTTAGAATTCATATTTTTGGGTTTAAGCGTGAACTGTTTTGTAGATAATGCAACCATTTTTTTTTTTTTTTGATCTTGACTGGAAAATCTTTCTTGGTTCAAAATTCCACACTTTTATTAAAAATTCATCTCTTTGGGTAGAAATTAAATTTTTTAAATTATAAATGCAACTATTTGGTGAAAATTATTTTATTTTGCTTGAAGATTAAACTATTTTGTTGAAAATTCGCATCTTTTTTTCGAATTCAACTTTTTTTTATTAAACATTAAAATCTTTTTTGATTAAAATATCAACTATTACTTTTTTGTTGATTATTCGTCATTTTTGGTTAAAAATTCAACTACTAGGATGAAAGTCGAACTACTTTGATTGAAAATTCATGTGTTCTGTTGAAAAATCTTCTTTTTGGTAGAAAATTAATCTTTTGGTTGAAAACTCATCTTTTTGATTAAAAATTCAACTCTTTTGTTAAACAATTCGTGTTTTCCGGTTGAAGTATCAACTATTACATTTTTCGTTGAGAATTCGTCTTTAAGTAACTGGGAATTGCACGTACCTGTTAAAAGAACTTAACTTTATCGGAAATTTGAGGAACAAAAAAATTAAAATTAGAAATATCTAATACTTTTAATAACGTTTTAAAAGTACATGTTTCAATTCCTTACAGTATGCACATTTTATAGCATTAAAATAGAGATTTAAAAATACTTCAATCGTTATTTTGATGATTCCGAAAGTGTAAAGCGTAGTAATGTTTTTGTTTTCAATTTAAGATTCAAAATTTACTGGCCTAAAATTTTCAAGCGTATAGGTTTAAAACGGCTTGAAATCGCTTACAAGCTTTAAAAGTTTTCTTAAACATTTTTATAGTTCACTCTGATGGTTTCAAGTTTTAAAGCGTTTTAATTTGGCTTTTTCAAAAAAAATGAAATTTGTAACCAATTCAAACTAAACATCTTCATTAAAATTTCTTTTATAACTTGAAGCGTCTAAATTCATCAAACGAAAAGCAGTCATAATTATAGAGTGACAAAGCAGAAACCACACAAAAGAAAGACTTTATTTTGAGGCCCTCCAAAATCACTTTTACTACTACAAATTCAAACCTAAAAATGTGCAAGCTTGAGTGTTTCAAATTTAAAATAATTAATAATTCCTGAATTTCAAACGCTGCTTTAACTTCAAATTCTCTAATTTATAAAGTTTCATTGAAATAATTCTTGAAACGTTTTACAATTCAACATTGCTTTAATTACTAAGTATTTCAAATTGGAAATATGGAAATTGTTTGTTTCTGAACAATTTATGGAAATTGTAAAGAAGCGATAATATTAAACTGCGATTTAAGTATTCTGAATTTATAGTCGGTCAAGTATTAAAAGGCTTTTTTTTTAATTACACACATTTGAATTATTCAAATAAAAACCAAATCACTTTTATTTTTGTTATCATGAAATTATGCCAATTTTAACCTATCCTATTTTGCAATTATTTAGGTATAAAGGATTTTAACGTAAAGTTGTATATTTTTGAACAAATTAAATTTGAAACGACAAAATGTTAAGCGTTTAAATTTTAAATCCAAATTTATACAATTCTGAATTTTTCAAATTAAACCCAAATAATTTTCAATTTTGTTAACATGATACTATTCCAATTTTAACCTTTTCTATTTTAAAATTATTTAGCTGCAAAGGATTTTAATTCAAGATTATACAATTTTCAAGAATTCTAACTTAAAACGATAAAATGTTAAACGTTTAAATTCTAAATCTAAACTTTTTCAATTGCACCTGTTCTCAGCAAACATGCATTTAATTTTGATCATTTAAATAATAATTTAAAAACTGAATTTGTTTATACGAGCAATGATAGAAAAATAGTGAGGAAAAGTGGAGCGTAGAACACTTCACTTTCACTTTTCGTAGGTTTAGTATTGGGAGATCTGTTCACGTTAGCGTAGATGTAGGACCAGCCTATTTTATAACTATGAACTCTCCGTTTTTAGAAATTCAACCAAGCCTCCAATATACTTATTATTTATCTGCCTAATTCCAGAACCTTGTCTTCAGCAAATAAAGATGATCCACTGACGACCTACAATTATCAAAGTTCCGCAGTACAATCCCTGACAAAGATTCTTCAATTACAAAAGGAAGAAAATTGGATGCTGCCTGTTATGAATGTAGTGTGCCTAGAATTAAGATTACTCGCAGTTAGAGCCGAAAACTCAAAGAGTAATAAGTCCCTGAAACCCGGGGAAGTTCTCGAAAAATGTGCAGAATGTTTAATGGGCTGCTTCCGAGTTTGTGCTGCGGACAATCGAAGTTCAGAAGAAGATACGAAACGATGGGGAATGTTGGCACTTGTGAACCAACTCCTAAAAGTTTATTTTAGAATTAACAAATTACACTTGTGTAGGCCTTTAATTAGGGCGATAGAATCTTCAGCCTACAAGGATCATTTCGCCTTGGCCCAGCAAGTCACTTACAAATTTTTCATTGGCCGAACTGCGATGTTTGACAGCGATTACAAAACTGGTAGGTGCTTATGTAATATCAAATACAGGCCTCAGACTCACAACACTATTGATACTATTGGACACTTTTTTTATCAACACTATTTTGCTACTATTCCGAAAAAATTACACTAAAGGCACTATTTTCTCACAATTGACCGCTGATGCCACTATTTCTTTACTTTTCCTTGAAAAATATTAACAAAGTTCAACTTTCAAACAAGTAGTTGAATTTTCAACAAAAAAAGATGAATTCTCAACCAAAAACGTAATAGTTGATGTTTTCACCGATTACCAAAAGAGATGAATTTTCAAATAACAAACAAACGAATTTTCAACCAAGAAAGATGAATTTTCAACATGGAAGATTAATTTTCTACGAAAAAGATGAATTCTCAACCAAATACATTTTTTTCTTTTAATCAAATAGTTGAATTTGCAACCAAGACGATCAACTTTCTTACCAGAAAAGACGAATTTTCAACAAAAGACATACATTTTTAACCAAATAGTTGAGTTTTCAACCAAGGAGATTTATTTTTTGCCAAAACGACGAATTTTCAACAAATTGCATACATTTTCAACTAATTAGTTTGAAAAATAGATGTGATGTTATTCGAAATTTTATTTGATTAATTTTTATTTAATATTGTTTACATTTGTAAATTTTTTAAACTAAATAGTTTAGTTTTTAAACTAAAAAGATAAATTTTGAATAAAAAATGGCGTTGTTAAATTTTCATGTAATTTAATTATTTAATTAATTTCAAATTTATTATACTTAATTTTCTACAAAACAGATTAATTTCGTACCAAATATTTGAATTTTCTACAAAAATTCCAACCCGTGAATATGAATTTTCAACAAAAAAGTTCATTTTCAACTAATCAGTTAAAATTTCAAAAAAATAGCTAAATTTTCAATTTAAAAAATTATTTTTTAACCTAAGAAAGAACGCAAATTTTCAACTGAAATTATGAATTTTCAATCAAAAAATGAACTTTTAAGGAAGTAGTTCAACTTTCAACCAAGGAGTACAATTTAAAAAAAAAGATGAATTTTCGACGAAAAATGTAATAATTGATATTTCAAGAAAAAAAAATTTAATTGTGAAATAAAAGACCAAGTAAACGAAATATGAGGAATTTTCAACAAAATACTTAAATCCTCATTCAAAACAGGTTAATTTTCAATCAAAAAATTGCATTTTAAACCAAAAAAATCGATTTTCTACCAAAAAAGTCGAAATTTCAATAAAATACATAAATTTTTAACCCAATAGTTAAATTTTCTGTCAAATTGTTTAATTTTCGAGGAGAAAATATCAATATTCTACAAAACAGTAGAATTTTCAACCCGAGAATATAATTTTGGAACAAAAAAGTTAATTTAATATTAATATATAATTAATAAAAAACAGTTGGATTAAACCAACAAAAACGAATTTTCAACCAAATTTTTGAATTTTCTAGTCGAAAATATGAATTTTCTACAAAACAGTTGAATTTTTAACCCTAAAATGTGAATTTTAAACAAAAAAGTTCATTTTTAATTGTAACAGATTGCTTTTTAACCAAACAGTTGCATTTTTAACCAAAAATGGTGAAATTTCTACAGAAATAGATGACTTTTCAAATAAAAAAAATGAATGTTCAACAAAATAGTTAAATTTTCAACCAAAAAAAGTTTGTTAGTCAAGAAAAAAAATTTGAATGAAATTTTTCAATTTTCAAGCTAAAATTACGAATTTTTAACAAAACCGTTGAATTTTTAACCAATAAATACCTATTACTTTTTAACGAACTTTTTCAATTATGAACGAAATAATTGAATTTGGAACCAAAAAAGAAATTTTTCAACCAAAAATTAAATTGTACACTTTTCAACCGAAAAGAATGAACTTTTAACCGAGAATAGTTGGATTTTCTTATTAGGTTCTATTAATTTAGTTTGCATTCAAGTGGAAATGAGAAAAAGGGGAAAGACTGAAACCTGCGATAAAGAAATTGGAATTTTGATCATTTATAGACTAAAGAATAACATTTTAAATAAACATTTAACTTCAATTTTAATACTCTCAAAATATTGGGTTGGAAAACTGGAAATTTTGCTTTAAAAAATCAAGTTAATTTTCCATTGTTTTTATTTGGATTCGGACTAAAAAAAAGTATACCGAACATTTATTACGACAAAAATAGCACAGGATATTAGTACCTTTTTAATCTTCTGACAACAATTTTATTTCTCCCATCTACTTCTAGAAAAAATTACATTCAATTTATTCATTAAATTTGATGTAAAGCGTGCTATGTAATTTTTTCAGTACTAGAATTTAACAAAAAAGTCGAAAATCGTATAATAATTCAAAAATAATCATTTAATCAGACCCTTGTTCATTTTCACATCACACCTATTTACGCTATTTTTTATCTCTTAAGTAAGTCCGAGGCCTGAAAATAATATTTAAAATATTCAAGTGATTAAAAGTTAAATATTAAATTTACTTTTCAGCTGACGAACATTTAACCTTTGCCTTTGAACACTGTCACAAGCAGTCAATAAAGAACAAAAGATTGATCCTAACTTATCTCGTACCAGTAAAAATGTTGCTCGGCCACATGCCGAAAAAGTTTGCTCTCGAAAAGTATAATTTAATGCAATTCTGGGAACTGATGGAGGCAGTGAAAAAGGGAGATTTGCGCAGTTTGGAGGAAGTTATGAATAAGCACGAGACATTTTTCATCGGAGCTGGTATTTATTTAATAGTAGAGAAGCTGAAGACCATCGCTTATAGAAATCTTTTTAAAAAAGTTTATCTGGTATTAAAGACTCATCAAATACCAATTGCGAGTCTTCTAACTGCTCTCGAAATGCATGGAGTTGAAGATATCGATATGGACGAAACTGAATGTCTCGTAGCCAATTTAATTAACGAGAAAAAAATCAAGGGCTACATCTCTCATCAGCACAAGAAGCTTGTTATTTCGAAACAACTTCCTTTCCCTCAGTTATCTTCCATTTCTTAATCTGGAGAAATAATCCATGTAAGGGGAAATATTTGCTTTTTGTCTGGAATGTGGAAGATTCGTATCTTGATTTATAGTCAATGCATTTATCTAAAGATAAGGTCTTTGGTTTTATGATGGATAAAAGAACGATCAATTTTGTCGATTAGGAAGTAATGTATTTTGATTCTAATTTACGTTTGTTTCTAAACCTCTGGATTTAGTTTTGTAAAGTGCATTTCTTTTCTTTGTAAAATAAAAGAATTGATTCATAAGAGAGATTAATAAAAAGGAGATTTTGTCATTCATTTCTGAATCTAGTTATTTTTACGATTATGAAAAACATTTGGGACTTGAAATTTTAAGGAATCGATTTTTATAGGGGGTTTTTCGAGAAATTGATGAAAATTCTGTCCTTTAAAATACATCAATTCCCAATTTTAAATAATAATCTACTATTCACTAGTTCATTCATTCACTTTGTTCACGTTGAAGCTCCTATGTTCCCTTTGCATAATCGCTTTAGATTAAAATGATTAAATTTTTAAAATCGTGATCCACAATTTGAAAATTAATTATTTTTAACGACTTAGCTTCAAAATCCTAATTGATGAATCCTTCATTTTTTAAGCGAAGTTTGGAATTTTTTAATTGTTAACGCTACAAGTTGAATTAATTAATTTCCTTCCGTTTCCCATTTTTTTCAAATTCCCACTTTTCCCCTATTCTCGAAAAACTGCCCCTTTTCTCTTTAAATATACAATATTTTAAAATACAATTGTTCTTTTTACATTTAAAAAACTATTGTATTCAAAACTAGAATATGCGACCGCGAGTAGTGAAAGTTTTTTTTTTTTAATTTACAGAATTATCTATTCTAATTAATTGAACTTTTTTAAATGTGACTAATTTGAAACTAAACTATTTAGGATTTAAATAACACTTCAAAGATAAAATATCTTTTCGCTGAATCTACGTGTATATACAAATTAAATATTTTTTAAATTAACTATAATAAAGTATGATGGTCTGTCCACATTGAATATTCTATAGTTTACATTTGAATAAAGATTGTCATTATGTTTGACATATTATAACAATTATTACCTGACTTTAGAATCATTTGAAGGTAGCTGAAACAGTGTAAAAAGTGCAAAAATTAAAATAAATTTTTTTTTTTTTGAGAATGAAGAAAGACAAACTCGTTTTCTCTTAATTAAAACTAAATAATCTTTTCCCAAAAAGTTCTGAACTGAAGAAAGAATTTTATTTTTAAATTAATTTCTGTAATAGTTTTCTTGTGTGTGAAGATTAAACATTTTTTCTTGAAAATGTTTCAAATCGAATAATATAAAATTAAAATTTTCGTAATTATAAAATTTCAAATTTAAACCTTTAAAATTGAACAGTTTCTAAGTTATAAATTCTAGATTTAAGTCTTTAAATATAAATAATTTTATATTCAAGATTTCAAAAACGTAACTGTTTAAAATTTAACAGTATTTGAGTGTAGAAGAAGAACTAACTGGTTCTCAAAATGAAACATTTAAATTTTATGTTTTTAAATTGTAATCGTAATTTTATCTAATTTACAATTAAATGAATATATGAGTGAACGTAATATGCTCTACAAAATTGAGAACATGATTTTAAAGGATTTAATTTCACGATCCTAATTAAAATTTTTTTAAATTCAATGCAAATTAAAATTGTTATAGGATTTTCAACATTTTCTAAAAGTAGCCAAAATAAGTTATTCTAACAGATTAAGCAGTCTAATCGACATTTTTAGTACGTGTTAAATATATTTATAAATTAAACCCATAAAATTGTTCGATTAGACCAAAATTCAAACGAGAATTACAACTGACCTTAATAACATTTTTCGATTGAACACAAATTTCATCAGTTTTAGAATTTAGACAATTTTCAGAAATTACCAAGACCCAGCTTTTAACAGTACGGAAAATTTAAGGTCAGTTTTTAGCAGATGTTAAATATTTTATCTTTAAATATTCAATCCATACACTATTTAATTAATGTAAAGATTTAGCTACATTGCAACAAACTTCTTTCTCTTACTTTTTCTTAAATTAAGAAACCTAAGCTTTTCCTTAAGACCAAAATTTATTAAAAAATTGAAACAATTTTGCATTTTAAATTATTTGACCCCTCAGGGTTTAATTTGAAAATGTTTATAGAAAAATCTTTTAGTAAAAAATAGTATTAGTAACTAGAATTAATCATTTCTGAAATTATTTAACTCATTTCAAACATTTTTAGAACTCTTAATATTTAAAAATTTGATATTATGAATTTTTAAATAGTTTATATTTTTAATATTAGAAATTAAAAATCCAGGGACGTGAACAAGAGCTTGGCGGGCGTGCATTTTATTTAAACGAATTTAAAAAAGATTTTAACTTCAAAAGTTCACAATATTAAAATTCATATTTTTGAACAGTGAAAATGAAAGTGATTTTTATTGAAAGAAATCATATTTTTTGGTAAAAACATACATCCAATCAGTTTGAATGTCACTTCATATCATATATGATACTTATCTATCATAATAATATTTATCAACCTTTAAATTTCTATAATTTCAATTTTAAATGCGCAATTCGAAAACAATGTAGTCTTTGAGGCCTTAAGGCCATGTAACGAGTGAGTCACGTGACCGGATTAATATCTTGCCGACACTTTTTTTTATTTGTAAACTAATTTTCACACGAATAGTCACATCGAGTTGAAAATTTGGGATAATAAATAAGAAGCACTAAGAAACGCGGCTCTGGTCCTAAATTTTTATAATTA
>JAABKJ010000480.1:0-49493 GCA_011634705.1 Andricus grossulariae | reverse complement strand
AGAAACTATCGATTGGCGTAAGAAAATGAAAATCGATTTTTTCCGCATTAGGTCCCTTTCTTCGCGGACGGTCACAACTGTTAATAAATTACCGGTACCAGTTCTCTATACACAACCTAGTTTTATATTTTCTCTTTTCGTAAATAGAAAATGGAAATTGAATTGAAATCATTAAATATGTTTTCATTTTTGGATGCTTATAATTATTCCCGAGCTAACTAAATATATTGACTTCTGTTTCAGGACACTGGGATCATTCAATTCAATTTCACGAAGTTCAAGATCCAAATTCAGAATTAAGTCAAATGTCTTCATCACTTCGAGGTTCCTCAGGAGGTCAATCGAGATGGGGTGAAAGAACTGATTACGAATGTCGAAATTGTGGAAAATATTTTCTGACCTACAATCACCTTTATGCTCATAAAACCCGTTATTGCGGAGTAACTGCGTCCATTATGTGCTGTTACTGTAAATATCGAGCAAAACGAATGTGGGATATTAAAGTCCACCTCGAGGGCAAACATGGATTTAGTAAAAGAAGCTGTGAAATTGGCAGAGATTTTGTTAGATTAGATAAAAATTGAATATCTATTGAATACTATTTTTCGATTGCAAACGAAAACCGTTTTTATTATTAGTCTTTGATTATTGTTAATTACTTAACACCAAAAACTAACACTAAATTAATTTACCTTAGACGTACATCATAGATAAATATTATTAGATTAGTACAAAATACAAATATTGAAATTTAATATTTATACAATATTTTAAGGTTTAACCTCGGGAAATTCAGGGAAAAATAGACTCTTATGAAATTTGAAACATGCAATTGCTAATCTGTAATTATACAAATTTACGAATAAATTTGTGGAAATAAATTATTGAATCTTGTTACCCATTTTAAGTGAATTTATTTAAATTTAAAAAATCTAATTTAAGGACTTTCGTAATCTCAAGATTTAGGTTTAGCTTATTAATTCCGTTTTTAAACGAATACTGTAAAAAATGTTATTTGTTTCAGATTCGAGCTATTATTGGAAGGATTGCAATGTTGTATTGAAGAAAGAAGAAGTTGACTTTCCATCAGATTTTGATGATGATGTTCTTTCATCCCAGGATGATTTTAGTGCAAGGTGTAGTTCAGCAGGAAGCAAAATGACCAACCCGGAAGAAAAAAAATACTGGACTCCGGACGCAGCAAAATACAAGTGTTCAAAATGCTCAAAATCTTTCAGATGGAAGCATCACCTTATCCATCATCTGAAAGTGTCTTGTGGAGGAGTCAAATCAGAATGTTGTCCCTTCTGTGATTATCGTACTGATCGCAAATGGAATCTCAAATCACACGTTAAACGTAGACACAATATTCAGCAATAATCTCTGCGAGTTAGAATTTATATATTTAAAGATGGTTAACTTTTCTCAATTTTAAGCAAAAATTTTCTGAAAGTGACCTGAAGAAATACAGAACTTATACGGTACCGTTCAGGTGGGCGAGCACACCTAAAAAACTAGCCGTTAAAAACATGCACTCACTTTTCGCAGGATATCTTTGGGAAAAAAGATAGAATATTTTTTTTTAAAGCGTTGAAAAGATTATTAAATGAGGCGTCAAAAGAGCCAAGTATAAGGTATTGTTGGCAAATAGAGACTGAGTGAGTGAGAAAGACCGACCTAATTTCTTATTTTGGCTAATTTTCAAGACTCAACTTCAACTCCTGGAAAAATCTAGGAAAAAAATCGTAAAAATTCGCAAGTTACGCAAAAACAACGTTAAAGTATCCTCATTGACGTAAGTCCAAGAAACTGTAAAATTGTTAATTGGTTCTCGAATTATCATAAAAAATGTAGAGGCCAAAATCAGAAATTAGATCGGTCCTCCTCACTCACTAACTCAATCTCTATTAATCAACAATACTTCAAATGTGGCTCATTTGATGCGGAATTTAATAATCTTCCCAACTCTTTAAAAAAAATGCTACATATTTCCCCATGTGTTTATTCGCTAGTTTTTTTTTGGTGTTCTCGTACTCCTGGACGGTACTGTAAAATCAGAAAAATGTCTGTTATATTGACTAATTGTTTAATATTACAACACTGAACTGAGTATCTTTATTCTTCATATTGTAATTAGTAATAAGTAATATGCGTTTCATAAATAAATAAATTATCTCAATGTATTAATAAGGGGTAATCTAATTCTTCAAGCCTTTTATCCATATTTTTTATTTTACAGATTTTTGTACAATGAATTCTGATTATTTTCTTACAGACCTGAAGGTTATAAATAAATATAAGAGTGAGATCAGGAATTAAAACTAATTTTTAGTGTATGCAAACAATCAAACTATTATTGTTTGGACAATGATTGTACATAAAACGAAAAGATTGTAAAGTGAAAGAAAAATCTCTCTAACCATTCATTTCTTCTTTTCTTGCAGACCCTCGGGAATCGGAAATCGCTGGAAAGAGAAACAAAGAAGTTTACGTCTGCAAAAATTGCGGGAAGCAGTACAATTACCAATCCAGCCTGACAAGACATTTAAAATTGGAATGTGGAATTGCTCCCAAATTCTTTTGCCCCCTCCCGCTTTGTTCGTACAGGACAAAACATAAATCGAGTTTGAATACTCATTTAATCGGAAAACATAAAAGGCCATCTGCTGAAGCCTGTTTTATATTGCCAAATTATATCTAGTTCATCTTCGGGCGACGAAATGTGAATCTTTGTGCAACTTAATGTTTAAAAATTGAAATATTCTATTTGTTTAGTTTTAAACAGAAAAATTCATATTGTAGAGAGTACAATGTGTACTTCTGTTAACCAGAAATTATTTATGTTCGAAATAATTTATTCAACCTGTAGAATAAGGTGTTTTTTTTTTGTTTTTTATGAGATAAACATACTTGCCAATTTTCGGTCAATTTTAGAAAAATTCAGTATTTTTACATTCTTTAAATAAATAGCACATTTTTCTTTGAAAACACAGTAGTAGCTGCGCATCAAACTTTTAATTTTTAAAAACCCATAATAGTGACTGATACAATTGTTAAACAAATAAAAAATTAATGTCTTAAAAATTGTAATAGTTTCGAATTATCCCTACGTCTGTTTTTTCGATGAAATTTCGGAAAGTTTTCAAATTTACGAAAAATTGCTCACCTTTTCTCACTATAAATACATGGGATATTTTGAGGGGGGTTTCAGAATTCCTAAATCTTGTACGATTGGCTTAAATCTCGGTAAGCATATTTATCTCATCCAATGTTATAAAATCTCATAAAATGTATTGAAATGTTTTTCTGACAGACTAATATAAATAATATTAATTATCACTCTAAGTCTGCTCTGAATCTTTCAAAATATGATTTAAGTTTTTTGTGTGTAAATTATAGACAATTTTGTAGCCCAATTAGTTATTAAATTGCATTTCTCTACACATAATCACAGACAATATTTTTTTCTTATATTGAGTAGATTGATTTCCTATGGAGAAATTCGATATAGAACGTCTTTGAAAAAGTGTTTTGTATTTGCAGGTCCAAAACAAAGAAGGTCTCGTGGACAGGGTCGATACATTTGTCAAAATTGTGGAAGACGTTACTACGAGGAAAAAAATCTGCGAAGACATTTGATGCACGAGTGTGGCAAGCAGCCTTTCAGGCAGTGCAACTTTTGCCAATACAAATCAATTTACAAATTCTATTTGGAAAAGCATATGCAAAAACACCGAAAAAATGCTATTTCTAATTTTAATTATCACATTCCTCCTTGATAACTATCTCAACAATTTATAAACACAAAGTGTAATTAAATATAAATTATTTCTAGAATGCTATAAATACTAAACTTAGGAATTGTATCTTCAACTGAATATTAAAAGATTTTATGATCAGAAATCTTGTCTCTTCAACTATTACTTTCTGCATTAATTAATAATTTAAGATAAAACTTTACTGAAAAATAAAATTTATTTCATTTATGACTATAACTGATTTTTTGAAACAGTTGCGTGCGAAATTCGAATTGTCGTGCCTGCTTAGCAGACACGAAGTACCCGTTCGACCCTGAACCTAAATTCGACTAATTTTTATAATCGAAATTCTCACGCCCAGTTTCAAAAAATAGTATGTGGGACGCGCGCAATTTTGGCACAATATACTATTTTCATGTTGCTTAGCTTTCATTTCAATTGATTTATGTCAAGTTTAAAATGTAATAATAGAAACGTTTTGCTACAATAAATAATATTGACTAAATAAATTTGTATCAACTAATAAACAATTTTTTTGTTTCCAGATCCCATAAGACGAAGAAGGTCTCGAGGTCAAGGGCGTTATATTTGTCAAAATTGTCAAAGACGTTATTACGAGCCTAAAAATCTCAGAAGGCATATTTTGAAAGAATGTGGAAAGAGGCCAATTCTCAAATGCAATTACTGTCCATACAAATCGACTTACAAAAGTTATTTAGAGGTTCATATAAAACAGCACTCTGTACTGGAACGAACTGTTGGTTTATACAACTATTACGCTTCATAATACACCTAAATTTCTATGTAATACTTTAAGTATGAATAAATAAAAACAATGGTTCGAACACGCTGATATAATATTTATAAATTTCTTCCGATTCATTCATATTCTTTGTGACCTGCTCTTGTGTGATCAATTTTCTTACATGTTTTACGATTACATCATCAAAAGCTTAAGAATTGAGAAACGTTTACCTTAATTAATATTGCTAAATTATTTTGTTTCAGGCTTGAAGTATGCCATGAGGAGTGGAAAACATGCTTGTACGACCTGTGGAAAGACTTATAAGCATAAACATCATCTGAAGAGACATCATGATTTCGAATGTGGGGTGGCTCCCAAATTTTCCTGCGAATTTTGCCCTCATAAAACGAGATATAAAGAGAGTTTAATGAAACATATTTTGGCAAGACATCAAGGACTTTGGGAGCAATATACCTCGCAGAATGAAGATGCCTCGCATTATGGAGATAATGGAAATTCACATGCGTACGAAGCAGCAGAAGAATTTGAAGCTACAATTCAAATATCAGAAGATGCAGTTTACGAAACATATAGTGACTTTTCCCAAAATATGTAAAAAAATCTGTATGTACAATTCACAAATTGTATATTTTTAAATCGTTGTAATAGTAGGATGGTAGGGTCTTATGAAATATTTGGGCGGTGCCCTTTCGTTCGCGGTCTACCTGCTTGACCTACCTCCACTATTTATATATATATTTATATATATTTATATCCTCACGCAGCTGAGGGATCGCCAGACTGCTGTCGCTGATCCTTGCCAGCAGAGGATTTCTTCGTACTTAATGAAGAACAAAATACAAAAAATTATTTTCGTATTCTATGGTTTTTGCCAATTCCAATGATATGTTACTTGCCTTCATAAAGTGAAAATTATAAGTGTTGTACAGGTTTTAGGATTTCTAATTTTAAGTAGTTTGAAAACAGAAGACATTTGAATTGGAAATTTTTGTTAATAATAAAAGATGAATTCCTGGAAAAATCCGAAGCTTAGGACATGAAGAATATATGATTTTTTAATCAATCAATAAAGAAGTTCGAAAATATTTTTCATGAAAAAAGTGAAGAAATAGCGGCATTAGCGGACAATAACAAGAAAGTCGTCAAAAAAACGTAGATTTTGAATATAATATTTCTAAATTACTAATTCGAAAATAAAAAAATGTTTATTTTTTGTATTTCATTGATCATTAAGTAGAAAGGATCCCGGCTGGCAATGGTCGGCGGAGCAATCAGGTAGACGGCGGTCAAATGGGCATCGCCCATATATTGCGAAAATTTTGAGGGACATTCGAGAATGAAATTATAAACTAAATTTGTACGATCTTTCGGATCTTTCAGGTTTGCAGTGCAAATAAATTTGATAAGTCTTTTTTGATGTTATTACAGTTTTAGTTTTCCGAACATTCTTCAGCAATCAACTTTATGGGCAAAAGGTATTCTATAATGTTAGGAGTTCCTGACCGTGCAATGTATTTTTTCCTTCTCCTTACTTTTATGGTGAATAAAATAATGGATTGAAATTTTTGAAAATATATCAGCCGTCTGCTGATACAGATTTTGAAAAATCTGACAACTAAAAAACAGGAATTTTTTAAGTTCCATGTCATGGGAAACCTCGTGATTGTCGTACTATTATAATTAAATATTAGAGTGTAAACATTTTTTCATATGACAGGATATTATTTATTCATCTTCTTTACGAATAAAAACTTAACACCCGAATTAAGTACTGAAGGTACGTAACTTTGTAGGTAATCCTGATTGACAAAGATTTAATTTGTTACAATAAAAAATATTTTTCTTTGAACCACAGAAAATGTTTTGTGATGAAGAAATTAGAAGATAAGTTTTAAAACGAAATTTCGAAGCATGAAAATAGATTTTAAATTCGAAACTTATAAAATATATGAATTTCAAATTGTTCTGAATTTAAGAACTTTTTTTTAATTTAAACAAAAATGTTCAAAATTGAACGATTTATAATTTTGAATGCTTCAAACTTATGCGATTTTTAATTTTAAAGTAGTCGTCGTGTCAAAAACCAGATCTGCAAAAAATTAGATTTTTTATTATTTTTGGAATTGAAATAATATTACTGAAAATTGACATTTGAAATAAAAAACATTATTTTTGATGAAAAAAATTTAAAACTTACGAAAAACATTTAGTTTAACAATGTTGTTTGCAATAGAATTTGTTCGGACTATAACATCTTACCAATTTTTAAAAAATGATTGAATTTTAATAAATAATGGATTCTCTATAATTCTACTGTTTCCAAGTTTGAAAGCAAATTTTTCAATGGTTGAAATTGTTAAGACAATTTTTTCCACAAATAACTATGTTTGAAGATTATCCTCTTATTTAAAAAATTTTAAACAGTAGAGTTGCAGTGAATGTTTCCATCCAAAGATTAAGCCACGATTGATTAAGATTTAACCAGTTTTGAAAAATTGGTAAGAGGCGACAGAAAGAAAAAATTCAATTACAAAAAATATTGTCCAAATAATTATTTTGATTATTTGATTTTTGGCACAAAAATTACTTGATAAAGAATGAAAAAACTAATTCCTAAAGCTTTCAGTATTTGGAAAGTCGAATCTAGAAGTATGTCTAATAAATTGCATAATTCAAAATCAAGTAACTTTAAATAAATCTCAAATTGAAAAACTTAAAATCATTCAAGGTGAATCAAAAATTATAATAATAAAACTTTGATTAACGGTAAATTATTATTTAAATCTCTCTTATTACAAGTAACTAAAAATGTGATTCTAAAGTGATTTTAATAATATTTACTGATGGTTGCAGAATAACCCTTGATTTATTATGTATTAACAATCGATCATAACACAGCTTTGTATACGCTTATAATTTTTCCTTATCATAACGCACTGACTCACATTATTTACTTCTAGCAATTTGTTAAAATAAAATGTTATCACTACTGAATTTATAGCGATCTTTTTCCCCCCAGAAATAGGTAGTTCAAAAAACAGGTAACCATGTTGTGATGAAGTTTTAAATATTGTGTTTCCAGCCCAACCTTGATGTTTATCATATTCCAACATGTGCTGTGATTGTGGTAGGTTCTTGAAGTATATATCGATTTGTTAAATAATTTCTCATGCATAATTGATTTATTTTCTATTCACAGAATCTTTTTCAAATCGAGTGAATTTCGTTCTTTCAACTTTTTCTCCAACATTGATGGATTTTCATCTAAGTCGTCGTCAATCTACGATTTCTACATCTTCCCTGGATGCTCTAACTCAATCGACCTCATCTTCAAGCGACCGTGTAAATATTATAGAATCCTCTTTTGGAAATCATAGTTGCACCGATTGTGGAAAAGATATGTTCGCATGTGACGAGCAGTTTCGTAAAGAAAATTCAAAAAATGTTAAGAAAGCTAGAAGTAAAATGTATATTTGTGAAAACTGTTCGCGAAGATTTTGTACGCTTGGAGCTTTGCATCGACATTTGAGTTCATGCGCACTTTCCTCTCAATTTTCATGTTTAATTTGTCGAGCTAAATTTTCCTTGGGATCTGCTCTTATGAGCCATTTAGAAAACGTGCACTAAATTAAAAAGTACATAGTTTTCGAGAGCGCTGCATCCGACTCTTTCAGAAAGTACTCGCATTTGCCCAGACATTTGGCCAGGGGAGAGGAAAACTGCAGAAAATCACCTTCCGAGTTTAGCCGCTAATGTCGAGAGTTAGCAGTTGTTGTTAATTCGAAAAATATGACAGCAAGAAATCACTGGCAAGACAGTTTTAGTCGATTGCGTAATAATGATTGAGTCTATTAATGGAAGAATGGTAAACATGAGAATTTGTTTATAAAAATTGTTTGAGTAAATGAAAGCTTTTATCAAATTTCTAAATATGAAAACAAGGAATAATTGCAAAAATTGGCTTAATTACGGCGAGCTGCAGTAAAAAAAGACAAAAAAGTTGGTGTTCCAAAACATTTATTTTGAAAACGGAAAAAGATGGAACTTATTTCTCTAGAAAAGAAAGATGCGCAATTAAATTGTTTCACTGTTTACTTCAATTTTATCAGATCCATGCCTATTATCAAGTATAGTTACAAATATTATTTCATCAATATACGGAATTCTAACTTTTTATAATTTTTTTTTCTTCTAATTAAGGGACCATAAACATCTTCGTATGAGATAGAAAGTAAAACTAAAATTCTATTTTATCTGACAAATGAGGTATTGCTTATAAAGTGAATATTTTAATAAAATTATTAGGAATTCCTCAGGAACTATTTTACATAAAAATCAGTTCTAATAGAAGCCGATAAAGCGCCTTCAAAAAAAGATTTCGGGCGATGCCCATTTGATCGCAGTCTACTTGCTTGCTCTACCCCCACTACCCAACTTCCCCTCACGCAACTGAAGGATCGCCAGACTGGTGCCGTCGGCCCTTACCAATGGCAACCTGGAAAAGACCTGAAATTTTTAGATCAAAATTCTGTACCGACCCTGTTATAAGAAATTTAGTTGAGAAGTTTTATTCAAAATTTCATCAAATCACTTCTAATTCTCAATTTATTAAGGCAATTAACATATCGCACTTATTCTAATTTTAAATTTAATAAATCAAGTAATATATAGTTGGAATCGCCAAAAACGTAGATTTCGACAATAATATTTCTAAATTACTGAATGAAAATGAAAAATTTTCATGTTTCATATCTTAATCCTCATTATGTACAAAGGAAACCTCTGCTGGCAAGTATCGGCAGCAGGAGTCTGGCGATCCCACTGCTGCGTGAGGGGAAGTTGGGTAGTGAGGGAAGAATAAGCAGATAAACCGTGATCGAATGGGCATTGCCCAAGATTTTGTGGGCTAGGTGAGGGGTATTGAGGTCAGGGGTCCAATGAGAGGGTCAACGACCAAAGGTTAAAGGCGAGGAAGTCAGAATGCAAGCTTAAAAACTGAGCGGGAAAAAGTCGAGGGTCAAGGGCTAAATCTCAAAAGGCAAATTTCAGGGTTAATAGTTCAGAGTTCGAATATCGACACCCATATCATAAGGGTTTTCTGCGTAGCCTACGAAACCCGAAAAATGACTATAAAAGCAAACACTAATTGTTAGATGTAACACCATACATAAATATATATATATATATATATATTTTTTGAAAATGAAACGTCGAAGAATTGTATTCTGGAGGATCTTCGTAACTTTTTTAATATAACGCAGATAATTTTGTATTTTAAGACTGATACGAATAAATAAATAAACAATACACAAAAAAATAAAATCCATCCATGATTGAGACTAATATTATTAAGCGTATTTACCCCAGAATTGAAAAGTTAAAATTAATAGGCACCTTTTATTATTATTAGTTTTTATTTAAAGATAGTAATGTCATACTAAAATTGTGATATATTTTCCAGATTACAACAATGGTTTCGCTTTCATCGACCTGGCTGCATTATCGAGTAATCAACAGAATTGGCCAGAGGTACAACCCGAGGTACAAAGGCGTACTGGCAGAGGAGGACTTGGACTTCTTAATTGCTCCAGATGCGGAAAAGTTTATCGAAACAAGAAAAATTTGATGAGACATGTAAATTTTGAGTGCGATGGACTCAGACGTTTTTTATGTCACCTTTGCCCTGCTAGATATACTCAAAATGGAACTTTAAGATCGCATTTAATGAAATCCCACAATGTTTTTGTACCTCCACAAAAGAAAGGTCCAAGACCACATTATTCATAATGTTAATACGACAATATAATTACAGTAGACTCTCACAAAGCGCATTTATCACCAAGCGCCTTTTCTCGCCAAGTCCCTCTCCCTTCCATTAACTTTAAATTCGGTAACCGCCTTTAGCGTGGATTTGATGCGCGTGCGCGAAAAGATATTTAAATAATCCGCCAATGCGTTTCAGAGATATTTTTCGCCAAGCCTTATGGGCGTGGCTTAACTAAGCGGGCTCTTTGTGAGGGCCTCGGTCCCGAGCACTGGGCACTTTGTAATAGTCTACTGTAATTAACAAGCAGGGAATTTTATATTCTAATATAGTATAGTATAATATTTTATATAGGTAACATCCTGAATATGTAAGAATTTAATTTTCGAATTAATTTATAGAGACATTAAGAATGTTAGAGATGAATACTCAGTGGTTTATTTGAATGTTTCATTAAGATTACAGTGGACCTTAAAAGTTAAATGCACCTTTCTCAAAGTGGATTAACATATTTTTTACAAGTATCTGTTAAGTCTACTTGGCGTTTTTGATCAAAATTCGGTACGCTTATCAAAAAATATTTTGTAGAGTGAGTTCACTAAATATCAAATAGTGAGTAAGTATAAAAACAATTACCGATCGAACAATACTTTTATCGTGTATGATTGCACACAAAATTATCTAAACTTTTTATTTGATTCGCATATTCAATGCACTCACTCTATCATATAATGATTCATAAACCAAAGTTGCAAAGAGAATATATATTCAATAAATAATCCAATCAATTTATTACTCTATTAATTATTTTCTTATGTCTAATTTAAATAAAATTTTATATACTCTATCCTATCCCCAATTTTCCCGTCTGCTGTGAAGTAATGATACTTATGTTAAGTTTCTTCAAATATATGTGGTTTTTGCATAGCTTACACACCAGGAGCTTTAATTAACACAACATTTGAAATTAACAATTTTTTACTTATTAACATATTCACTCATTTTCAGATTTCTCGGTGGGTTACACTTACATTCCAGTTCGCCCATCAAGAGAATCGAGATTGAGAAAAATGAAGAAAAATACATGTTATGATGAATCTATGGGAGAATCTTGCAGAAAATTTTTCGCCTGTCCTTCGTGTGGAAGAAAATATGCTTTAAGGAGAAGTTTATTTAGACATATGCATTTTGAATGTGGCGGCCAAAGAAAATATCGATGTAATTTGTGTACTGCTTCTTACACACAAAACGGAAGTCTACGACGTCATTTAGCAAGCAATCATAATATTTCTTTACCTGCTAAACAAAAATTTGTAATTCCGCAAATTTAACTTTTTTTTGCTACAAGTAAAAACTGAGAAATGATTTATTTACATCAATGTTAAAATAAAATATATTTGAAAGAATCAAACGATTATTTTATGTCAAACATTATTCTATCCATAAAAATGCATTCTTGATTTTCAGATTAGACATTTTTCAGGCTTCATTCAAAAATAATTTACTATCACGCACTTAAAATTGCTGTGAAATTGACTTTTTTTATTTTGAATACTCCCAGCTTAAAAATACATTTTGAAATTTCCAAACCATTTTCTTTAATTTGCTCAATTGGAATTTTTAAGATTTACAATTTCAAAATTATCAATTTTCTTCCCATGCAATTTAGAAAGGTTGGTAAACTTGTAATATTTTCAATTTTTACGCACAAAATCACAATTGAAATTTGAAAATGTTCAATTTTTTATGGCTTTCATGCAACTTTGTTCCGTTTGTAATTCTACGAAATTCTACACTTGTAATTTTTATTAATTTAATTGGGATGCTTGCACTTTGAAATTATTCTATTTTGAATGATTCGATTTTACAATTTCAAAATCTTGACGCTTATTTTTTTAACTTTATGATTTGATATTTGTTTACTTTGCAATAGTTTAAATTTGATGTCGTTGGATTTTGTGAACGCCTCCATTTCCCATAGTTCAATTTTTCAAGTTTAATTTTGAATTTTGCAAACGCTAACCCCTACATTTTATCATTTCAGTGAAAAAATACTGTCATACATTTTTTAATTAAAAATAATTGTTTAGATTCCGCTAGGTTGTTTTAGGTCTGACAATGAATTATCTTTGTTTTCAATTTTTATAAATACCAATTTTAGACTAAAGAATATTTTAAACACAAACTTTTTTGGGCTCCCAAATAGATATGGGGTACAATTTTAACTTTAAAATCTCTAAATGTTTCAATTTAAACATTTCTCAAATTATCATAGTAAAAAAACTAATATCTGAAATAGAAATACTTTGCTTCAGTTACAAAAAATTTTACCCAACTTTATACAAATATTAAATTTATTTTTCAGATTATTCTCTAATCTTCAGATCGATATAATTTTTTTGTGAACAATACACGTAAGCAGTGTCATTCCACTTCCTGCTCTGAATTTTGATTTACTGATTTTATACACTTCTTAAATACTTTTGTACAGTTTTGAAAAATACATTTGTCATCAGGTGGTGGTATGTTTTTTTTTTAATATGAGCACTGTAAGCTTCATAGCACATTCAGTAAAATATACAAATTTCAAAATAGCTAAATTCTGTTTTATGTGATACTTTCTTTATATTTAACAGGACTCAAGCTACTGCGATTTTCCTGCCAACAGTGTGGACGTGGCTACTCCTCACTTGGAAATCTTCGACGGCATATGAATTGGGAATGTGGAGGAAAAAGACAATTTCCGTGTCTTTACTGTAGTTATAGCTTCACCCAAAAAACAAGTCTTATTCGACATATCACCCTCATTCATAAGATAAACCCTGGAAGCGAAATTAATTTTACGTAGACCAAAGTTTGTGACACGAGTGTCACTGCCGTATTTATAATTTATTTATTGACAATAAAATTGTTTTATTTTTATGTTGGCTTGATTAGAACTCCCCTACCTTCTTGAAAAAACTAATATTTTTACATTATTTTCTTTATGAATTGTTTTAGGATTACAGACAGGGAGCGGATGAGATCCACCGTGAAGTTAGCTGACGAGCGCAGCTCTGCTCTCACATGCGGAGAACCCCGGTTAGCCCAGCGGCTAGCGTGCGCCTCAAAAACAGTAGGCCCGGCAGAGAGGGGGACGCGTAGCAACGTGCAACCAAGCGTGGCGGAGCACGCTTGCGGCTGGTTTAAACGGGGTTCTCCGCATGTGAGAGCCGAGCTGCGCTCGTGAGCTAACTTTGCAATGGCTCTAATCCCCTCCCTTTATAGATATTTTTATGATTTTTCGCGTTTAATATCTAGTATCTACCAATAGCATTTCCGCATTTGCACTCGCTTTTCATTTTTTGAAATTTAAAAGTTTCACTATAGCTTTGCACCTCTCACTTTTCCTCATCTTCTGCCTCATTCTATCTCACAAAAAAATTGGTCAAAAATACCTCATTAAAATTACCCTATTTCTTACTAATGATGCATCTTGTTGCAGGTATCGAAAATCAGTTTTCCACATATCATCGCAGGTCAAGACACGCAAATTATCTCAGAGTGGAAGATATATCTTTCAGATGTTCACAGTGCGGCAGAGGATATAAATTTAAGCAAAGTTTGCTCAAGCATTTGAGATTTGAGTGTTCGGGCCAAAAAAAATTTGTTTGTGAAATTTGTCACCGCAGCTTCACTCAAAATGTTAGCCTGCGACGTCATATGATGAGAAATCATAATGTTTATCAGCCACCTGGCATACCTGGTGTACGTGGTTCACGAAGAAGTTGTAATTAATAATAGTTTTTACTACTAAAAGCATCATCTGTATGATTTTAGTTTCCTCAATTAAATCTGTGCAGAATAAAATTAAAAATAATCCTGCAGTGTTTATGCTATTTTGATGTCTTTTGCATATCATATTAGTAAAAGAATGTACAATTTTAATCACATATATGTCATAAACATCATAATTTTAAACTATTTTATTTTATATAGTTAGTTCACTACAGTATATTTGGTACATTTTCAAAATAAAAGTTTGAAAATCATCTGTTCATCAAAATATTTATTTTAATTATCACTTTAATTAAGGGTATTATAATTAAAAGCAATATTGCTTAAAGGAAGCTATATACAAATACCTTTATTTCTCAATTTTAATTGTATGTTTTAATTGCAAAATTTAGACATTTTCACGATCTTGACGAATGCTAGTATTAAAACGTGGACTTTCTTCAATTTTGAAAGGTTTAAATTCCGAATTGTTAAATTTGGACTCTTCAATTTACATTTCTCCATTTTATATGTTTTAATTTTCAAATTGCATAATTTTTAGTTATTAAATAGAAAATGGCTCAGATTTGTGCAATATAAAACAATAATTTTGAATATTATGGGTTAAATTGTTTAATTTTTCAGACATCAATTTACATCACTTATGTTTAGTGTATTCATTCATTTCCATTTACTTTAAATCAAATTTACTTTCAATAATTGTAAATGTTTTTAGATTCAAATAATTTAATTTTAAAAAAGCTTTCTACTAAAATTCTTTCAATGTGCAATGGTCCCATTTGAAATTCTTCAATTTTGAATGCATCTGATTCGAAACTGAACTGTTCGTAGCAGTTAAATATTAAACTTATCACATTTTTCTGAGATGAAAAATTTTGTAACTGGAATTTAGTTTTGAATAGTTATAATTTTGTATTATACAGTTCAATTCAATTTCAAATTTTTAGCCTAAAAAATATTAAAAGCTTTATATTGAAATGCAGATGTTTTTTTTTAATTTATTTAGAAATTATTTACATTGACACGATTATAATTTTTAAATAATCAAGCTTTTTGTCTTCAATTCTAAAAACTTCATGGATACATTTTTTCTAAAAGTTTCTATACGTTACAATTTAAAAAGGATCTCCACAAAAAAAATGATTGAATTGTACATTCCTAAAATTGAAATGAATTCATTTTGGACGTTTCCATTGCATTTTTATTTCGGAAACCTATAATGTGACTTTTGCACTTTTTCTCATGCTTCGTAGTTAAAAAAATCACAAGATTGGACATTTTGAACATTGCGATCAGAAATGTAACAATTTTCAAAGTTAAATACGAAAAAATATCCATTTTTAATATGTTCAGATTAAAATTGTTGAATTTTAATATAAACTGTCATTAAAAATTGTTAATTCTGAAAGAGTTCAAAATTTAAAAAATATTTGCTTCGGAATTGGCCTTTTATTTGTGCTTTATATATTATTTTAAAGACTGAGAATCTAAAAAACCTATAATTATAGCACTTTACGTAATTGTAATTTGATAATTAATTGCATTAATGATACTGTAATTAAAGATAGTTAAATTAAACTTTCTAAACAATTTATCTTTCGTCTATTTTTCCAGGTTCCCAGAAAAGTAGTTATTTTACCTAAAGTATTAAGTTTTAGAGATTAATGGTAATGCATTAACCCAATTAACCTAAATTAATTAGCTCTAAAACGTGATTATTGTTCAGGACGAATTTCAAGTAATGTATCTCTCACGTTTAAAGTCAGCTCTAGAAATGAGCTCATTAATCATTTATTTTTGATTATGTTACAGCCGGACTGCCTCTATTCTGCAGTACTCTTTCAGCTGAAGTTTGGAGACGATGCAAGACTGATCTTTTGTGTCTCAAGTGTGGAAAACATTACAGTGATTGGAGAAGTTTAAAAAAGCACATGAATTTCTTCTGCCAAGTGGAACCTCTTTACCCCTGCCCATTTTGCGCACACAGAGCCAGAGTGAATACTTTATTAAAATATCACATCCTTAGAGAACATTCATCCTTCGTTGTCACAACAAATTCCTGATAAGTTTCTGATAACAACGTTCATGTATATCATCAACATTAGACTAAGATTCATGTAGATCATAAGTATTTGTTCTTCACAATAAAAGTATTTTATATCAAAAAGCATTCATCTAACATACTTCACTACCATTAACGTATTTGTTATTTTAATTATTTAAGAAAAAATTTTAATTTTGATAATCGTCTTTATAGCTACGAAATCATTACAGTAGACTCTCACAAAGCGCCCGCTTAGTTAGGCCACGCCTCGAAAGCTTAGCGGGAAATATCTCTGAGACGCATTGGCGGATTATTTAAATATCGTCTGGCGCACGCGCATCTAATGCCACGCTCGAGGCGCTTTGTGAGAGTCTACTGTATTTTCAGATTTAAAAACATAATAATTACCAAAGTGTCTTTGAACTTTTATTTTATAGAATTATTTATCCATTGTACCATAAAATTTAGGTGCTGCTTTTTTAATTTTAACGAAATGATAACTATTAGCTACATTGTTCTATGTATTTTTGTTTCAGACTCTTTTAAATGGAGCGAGTATCCTGATCTCAATAACCGAGAAACTTTGCCATATAACCCAATGAAAACGGAAAGTAATCGTAGATCAAAATTTCTGATGGACCAAATTCGAATGAGTGGTGGATCAATTTTATCTCAGCCAGTTGTAAATCAATCAGCTTCATCTCAAATAATTTCATCTCAGACTCAGCAAACACGATTCTCATGTTCTTTTTGCAAAGAAACTTTTCCTTTAAAATCTCTACTCTGTCGACACCAGCAGGGTATATGCAAGAAAAATCCAAAATTGAAGTATTTCTCCTGTTCATTGTGCTCACATATGACAATGTATAAAACGAATATGGATAGACATATTAGAAATGTGCATAATACTGGAAGTTTGAAATTTAAATGTGATCTTTGTAACTTTCGGACTAACTATACGTATTGCCTCAGAAGACACATGAAAACGTTTCATCGTGTTACCTCTACAGACACTTCAAAAGCTTAGGAAATCATTCTTTTTTTTGTAGGAAATTTGAAATTTGCTTATGAAGAAAATATGTAGAAAATAAGACTCTTGAACATAACTAGGTGCTGGCAGTGTTCGGAGATTTGCGTATCATATATTTCTAAAGTATTTTATTTTCTATAACTTGTTCTTGTTTCTTCCACTTTCTACTGATGTCTCCTGGTTATTTTGAGCAAGATATCAATAGTGGTTTAAAAATCAAAATCGTTCCCTTTCCTGAAATATATAAAACTACATCCTTACCAGATTGTTGTCTTGTGTATTTTAGAAACATTGCAAAAAGAAGAAAAAATGTGTCAAAATTGACTGAAGTAGCATTTATTTTAACGAACTACAGCATTTGATTCTTAAAAACATTTTTTTTTAGTTCAACAACAATGTGAAGAATATGACCTCCGCGATTATTATGGTTGTAATCTTTAAAGTTTTTAATCTCAAAAAACTGAACAAACATAATTAGTTTTGGATTAATATTATTTTCAAAAGGGGTTAAAATGTTCTATTCTTTGATTCTATGATTTTCTATCTATATGAAGTAATTAAGAATGAACTTTAAGAAGAAAATTTAACTTACCAGGTTCTTTTAGACCTGGTATCATATTGTAGTTTGTTAAAATAAATGTTATTTAGTCCATTTAAATCGATTTTTTAAAAGAATTTTTCTAAAATTGTACATTTCAGGAAAAGGAACAATTTTGAACTCATTTTTTTCTGACATTTTTTTCCTCATTTTCCCATGGTCACAAGAAAACAACAGGAAACAAATCACACCACTGTCATTATTTTCCTGTAATTTCTTTTAATGTGTGGTTACATAAGAATCGTTACTTTTATGTTTTTTAAACGTATACTCTTTAAAATTGTGTAAATTTTTACCATTCTATTCAAGTATAATTGTATCTTAAATTCCCAAAGTTTCAATTTGTTTGATTTATAATAGCTCAAAAGTTAAAACAATTGTTGAATGTTCAACATTTTCAGATTTCCTGTTTGCAAATCCATTTCCAATTTTGGTACGAATAGCTGGAATCGAATTTATTTGTTCCAAGTGGTTTAAATTTAATTATCAGTATTGTAATTTATTCCTTCCGGACACTGCTAACGTATGAAAAATGGTAGAAGTCTCAGACAAATCGTTGAGGGGAAAAAATGGAGAGACACCTAAGTCCTGGATCAAATTTTTGTACAGAAAGTGGTATACAAATGCACATATCATGAATTAATTTTACTTTTATATAAATATATATGTAAAAAAGAGTCATATTAATTCACCTATTCAAGACTGTAATTCATTGAATAAAAATGTATTTTACTAATTGCTGGTGTATTTTCATTCCCAAAAAGAATAATTTTGTAAATTAAAGTCCTGCACGATCTACATCCGTTTTCATAAAAGTTGTCAACTTTCTCGGTTCGACATTACACCCTTGTTTGTGATGTTCCTGATTTTTGTTAATGTCCTAGGATTTAATTATTTGAATCCACACTTTGTTGTGATCCAAACTCTCCCATGTAGGATAATTATTTTATTTATCTTATTTAAAAAATATGATACACCAAAAAATGGTTGGTATTTATTTTGCAGAATACAACACATGCATGGCCTGTACGAAATCCTACAAGTGGAAGAAATCTCTACATCGTCATGTTAGGGAAAGTCCAGAATGTTGGCCTATTCTTTTGACATCAGGAAACAGTGAAATTATCAAGCAAATTCATCACAAAATGTTCTATAACGTAAACAGCAGTGTATCTAATTTGTAAATAAGTCAAATTGTAGAGAATATTTTGAAACTTGGCATATGGGTTGCATATGTGTTTGTAAAAAATTGTTTCCTTCGCAGCTATTGTTAAATATATTTTTGATACTGAATAAATATTGTCTACGTATATCACGGTTTCCTATCACACTTTGTAGTCATAATTTAATATGATTGAAAGTTTTTTGAAAATTTCTATAAAAGTCAGTGTAAGAAGCGTACTTATTAAATTGTTTTAAATTTTAGGTCATCGACAAGAGAGAAATCGCAACTTTGTCTGCAATCAGTGCTTCAGATCCTACAACCAGAGATCATCGTTAACACGACACAAACGATTTGAATGTGGAAAAATTCCGGAATTCCGGTGTCCCTATTGCAATTATTGTACAAAAAGAAAATATAGCTTGCATTATCATGTTAGGTCCATCCATAAACAGTCTTTAATGTAAAAAAATATATTGTTTCAAAAAAATATGTTTTTTCATTTGAAATAAGCATCCTTCTCCAGGAGATGAAAGCAAAATGTGTATACAATATTATATGAAAATGTAAGTCTCAAAAGTATGACAATATTGTATTGGACATTATTAGAAAAATAGATGTAATATCATTTATTATTTCCATTATTTATTTTTTATTCTGTACTTCTACCTCTGCACCTCTCTTGTAGATTTTCATTCATTTATAGATCTTGTGGTTCGAAGGAGAGAAATCGATTCTTAAACTTTTACTAAAAAATATATTATGTTGAACGTACAGTTACAAATTGAAAAGCACAAAAAAAGCAAAATGAAAAAGTTGATCTATTTCTTTCCTCAGGAGTAGTTTCTTCTGATTTGGGTGACAGTAACTTATAAAATAATTCTCTATGGTTGAATAAGTTCTAGTATAATTGGAATAATCAAATTAATAAAAATTCAAGGGCCTCTAAAAATTTTTTTTATAAAAATTGATTTTATTTTCCAGTGCCTTCGTACCAATTGGCGGATAATGGTTCAACCTACCCATGTGACGCTTGTGGAAGGCAGTATCGACGAATTATAAGTTTACAACGACACAAAAGATTTGAGTGTGGAAAAGAAGCTCAATTTGAATGTATTATATGCCACTCTCGATTTAAGCACAAGCACAGTTTGCAGAGACATTATAAAGTTCATGTTTCTCTTCAAGAAGAACCGAGTACCTTAAGCGAGTTAAAACAATTTAATACTTATTTTTGATACGAAAATTGTCAGCCATCGATATTATTATGCAAAGAAATAATGTGAGTTTAAGTTGACTGAAAGAATTCAAAATTGTTCAAAATAATTTAAATTAACTGAAATTAGGCTTTTTATTTACGGAATTTTATTTTTTTTTTAGGTCAGCTTGAATTCATTTTTTTCATTGTAGTAAGACAAGGAAATGTTCGTTTTCTTACCGAAAATGTGAAAAGAATTCTCAAGAATTTATTCGTGATTGAATATGTAAATGTTGATATTTTAATTAGGCGGTTATCTGAATCAAGTCTATGATGTTGATTAGGGTAACTATTGAAGATTGTAATGATATTATTATTCGGAGCATAATGTTAACTGTGAAAAGTACTGAAAAAGAAGAAATAAATACATTTATTATGAAATGTAGATAGCTGTTTAGTTTATTTGTATTTTAGCCTACTGAATTCTCAAGGTTGGAAATAAATAATCTGAAAGGTGAGGAAAATGTCTATTTTCTTATTATTATGTTCATCTTTTTTTTCTTCACAGTGGTTTTAATCCGCTCCCTGTTTATTAATTAATCCCTAGTGACTTCTGACTTTATACTTTTCTCTGGTAGATAGCCCTTAATTTGATATCCGATAAGTGTTTTGAAACAACAAAAAGATGATTTTTTATAAAATGTTATTCTGAATTTTCAAATAAACTAACCATTAATATTTTTGTTTGTTTTTCTAGCGGAACCCCAACACTACATAGATGAATTATCTCGTTTCACGTGCGCTACTTGTTCAAGGAAATACAATACATTCAAGGCTTTAGGTTTTCATCAGAAAGTAGAATGCAACAAACAACCGAGATTTTCATGTACAATGTGCAACTACAAAAGTCTCAGACGTGGCAATCTTGCAAGACATATGCTACACAGACACGATTTAAAAAAAAGCCAAACATAATATAAAGGAATGTTTCAAACAAAATGTAATTTTTTGTCTAAGTGATGAAATAAAGTTTTAATCACTTTTAGGATCATTTACATTTGAGTTATTTCGACGACGAAAAACGAATTTTCAAATTCCATTTCATTACTAAGTGCCAGAATTGATTGAACATTAGAATATTAAATGTTGAACGTTCAAACATAATGATGATTTTTATACTTTGAAATAAAGTTAACTTTAAGGCTTTTTAAAACATAGGAACTGCCAGAAGTGTGTTTTCTGTTCCTAATTTATGATAAGATATGTATATTTTTAATTTAATAGCATTTCTTTCCTAATTGGTAAATAATAGCATTGCATTTGCGCTGCATGTTAAGGCCTTTTTACTGTATGTGGAATAATCTATTTTTTGTATTTCGGAAGAGGATCAGTGATGCACTAAATTTTTTGTTGTTTCAGATTCTTACAATATTTGGCACCAGCCTCAAGCAGAATGTTTTACATCACGTCCGTATCATGGTCAAAAAGGTATCCAATATTAAGATCAAATTTCTAGTCACTGATTGCCAAGTAGATTTTCACTAACGAATGTTAAATTCTTCAAATTTGCTATTGTTCCTTTTAAAATTTTTCAATTTAAAATTGTCAAATTCGAAGGATTTTAAAACCAAATTCTTTCAATTTTTGATGCGCTCACTTTTAACTTTTAAAATTTTTCTCAAATTTCGAATATTTTTTAAACACAGAAATAAGAAAGTACATTCGTTTTCAAGTTTGGAATTTCAATTTGATTTTAATTCTCAAGTTTAACTGAGTTAAATGTGAGAAGTTTCAATTCCGAAATTTTTTAAATTGAAACACTCTAAATTTTATGTTTTTCAGTTTTGACAGAAGTTTGGTTTAAAATTGTTCAACATTAAAATTACGTAATGATTCGAATTTAAATACATTTTAGTTTTTTTTAAAACCATTTGTTATAAAATACCCTTACAATTATTGTTTTTCGAAAAGTACTTTCTTTCAGTAGTCGAGTGCCCGTATCATAGAACCGGTTATAACTTTCTGGTGCTCAGAGCGCCAGAAAGATATAACCGGTTTTTTTTATCCAAGCCCTCAGTTAACATCTTACTATTGATGTATATTATATTGATGTAATCCTTAAGTATTAACAGATATTTTATACTATTTAATGATAATTAAATTAACAAGTAACATTTTTGTTTTAGTGGATCATCAGCAGTTTGGAAATGAGTTATTTCGTTACAATTGTTCTAATTGCCCAAGGATTTACGTTTCGCTCGAATCTTTAGCTTTCCATCAGAAAGTAGAATGTTATAAAGAACCAAAATTCGCATGCACAATGTGTCATTACAAAAGTCAAAAACGTAGCAATCTTAGAAGACATATTTTAACCATACATGACAAAAAGCCTAGTAGAACGCACAAGAGTGTTTCTAAAAAAATGTAATTTTTCTTCTATAGAATTACAAATAAATTTTTTTTAATGTGTGACGACTTTTATTTCTTATATTAAATAAAATTGCAAGGTCTCTTTATATTTTTCACTGCCCTTATAACTTATAACAATTTCCGAAAGTTTTTTTTATAATTCGGGATCAGGTATGTATTTATTGTTTTTATAAAAGCACCGGATTTCTCTTCTGTCATCAATTGGTAAACAATTAAATTGTATTTGTATATTCTTTTATAAGGATTTAATTTAATATTCAGTAGTGTTATAATATTACATAACAGATACAGGATATTGTACAGTATACCTTTTTATAAAAATGATAATTTGCATCTGTATATATGTAGTTTTCTCTCTTTTATATTTCATAAGGGGAGCAGTAATGCATGACATTTTGTATTATTTCAGGTTATTACAATTGGAGCCAGTTGCAAGTACCGAAGGTTACACCATATCAATGTCAACAGTGTTTCAAGTTTTTCAAGTCGCCCAAATCCTATTCAAATCATCGTGGGGTATGTGGAAAGGATAAGAAATTTATTTGTGCATTTTGCCCTTATCGATCACACCAAAAGTGGCATATGATAAGGCATTTAAACACTCAACATATTGAGGCAAACGACGGAAATAATTTAACTTTTGTAAATACATTGTAAATAATTCTCATTGTTTTACATTTATTTTTGTTATTGTTAGTAATTATTTGATCAATCAAAAAAAATCTTGTTGATTTTATTATAGATAGATACTCATTTTACTGATAAGTTATGTTATTTCAATTTTATTAACATATTTTCTAGATCAATTTTTGGATATTACCTCCTCACAGAGGAAAATTATTATCTTAGTTTTTAAGATAATGTTTCATCGTTTTTAAGTTTAATTGCACAACTGATATTATTTTTATTTATTAGGTTGATATAATGTACTTGAGGGAAATAAAATAAAATTAATTTTGCGTATGAGAAATTTTTTGAAACCATTACAATTCTTTTTTTAAGGGTGGTTTTTTTATTTAAAAGCAGCAATTGGACAAAAAAAAATAACGAGAAATTGGAAATATGAAAACAAAAATGAAGAAATTTTCATGGAATAGGTAAGTCTGTTATTATTTAAGACAGTAAATTAGAACACAACTATAGCATTATTATTTTTTTTAGGACCGTCGAGAATGAGGATGTTCCCGCCGTTCTGAAGATGGAAGAAAAACTGAAGAACCACAATTCTGTATAGATGAAAATGATGAAAGTTTGGAAGATTCCATAAAGAATGTCACAGTTTTTTGGTGAATTTTCGACCCCCTCCCCCCATTGTCACATTGTGTCAATGGGGTCTCAGTGTCCTCTGTCACAGACTATCACAATTCGGCTACCCCACTCCCTCCCCTTAAAATGTGACATGCTTTATGGAAGCTCTCTTTCTAACTTTTGCAACATTTAATTTTCTGTAATACTATCATCTTACTGAAATTTTTTGCTTTTAGTTTAATAATATTATCCAATAATATCAAATATTATCCAATGAAAAAATATGTTTTTTTATTTTTACTTCACCAAGTATTTTCTTTTCTTTTGGATCAACTTTTAGGCAATTAATTTCCAACTTTTTTCCTACTTGATTCCTGTTAAAATTATATTTTGACGCGAATTTCCTTCTGCACTCTTTACTTTGCTTCAACGTTGATTAGAAACTTTCTTCTAATGGAATATGTGGAAAGAAAAGGTTTAAAGCGATAACAAAATGTTTCAGCACATTCTCCTTTATAACAAAGTTTTTTTTTCTGAGTTAATTTTTCTTTCCTTTTATTTTTATTTTTTACTTTTCCTTCTGCTCTTGACACTGTAAAGGAAAAGAGTTTGAAGTTAAATTCTTACAAATATATTTCATTGAAGGAAAGACTTTTTCATAATAAATGTATGATTTCAGCGCTTTTTAATGCCTATGGAGCGGTGATAAAGTTTTACTTCTCAATCCCTAGGGAGTGGAAAGTATTTTTTACTCTCTGGGGAGTAAAAAGTGACGTCAGAGGTAAATAATAAAATTTACCAAGTGATCAGTTGATCAGTTGAACAATCTGTCAGATTGTTTGACAAATTAGACAATATCAAAGCGATAAGCTACCAAAAATTACCGGAAATTTTTAGATAATCTGAATTTCCGTAAATTAAAAAAATGTTCAAAAATTTTTCGAACTTCAAAAATTGTCAACATTCATAAATTTCCAAACCTTATAAAATTTTCGATAATTCACCAATGTAACATAGATTTTCAAAATTCTAGTTAATTTATCAATTTAACCTAAATTTCCAAATTTGTGTCATTTTATAAATTTACCATAAATTTCAAAAAATTTTAACATTTTCAAAATTTCAATAATTAAAAAAATTCTGGTCAATTTATCAATTTAACATAAATTTCAAAAATGTTGGCTAATTTATCAATTTTCCATGAATTTCCAAAATTTTTGTTATTTGTAAATGTACCATAAATTTGCAAAATTTAAATAATTTTCTTGTGGTAGATAGGACCAAATCGAAGCGTTAAGTTATCATAAATTATCGATACATTACTGTAAATTAACGAACATTTCTGGATTTTTTTGTAGATATTCTGAGTTTCCGTAAATTTAATCAAATTTTCAAAATTTGAAAACAGTTTAAAACTCAACAAAATTTTAACATTTCTAAAAATTGGAAAAATGTTCAAATCCATGAAGTTTTAACATTGCTGAACGTTTCAAGAATTTTCCAAATTTCGATTCATTTATCAATTTAACATAAATTTCCAAAATTTTTGTTACGTATGAATTTGCCATAAATTTACAAAAATTTTGTTAATTTATAAATTTACCATAAATTTGCAAAATTTATGGTAAATTTGCGTTTGGCAGACTGAATTAAATCAAAGCGATTAGTTACCTTAAATTTCCGTTAATTGAAAAAAAGTCGTTAAAACTTAAAAAAATTTCAACATTTGAATCTCTCCGGATCAAAAGGTGGTACGCGTAAATTCAGCCTAAGAAGTATTGTCCAGAAAGTAAAATTTTAAAATCGTTCGAATTTTAATTTTAAGGACTGATACTTGTAGAGAATTTCAAGGCGCATCTTTCTTTCCTTCAACAAATATTTTTAGTTTTTGCAGTTTTTGAAGTAATTGATCGAAACTAGATTTGTTGAAAACAAAAAATTTCAATCTTTTTTCACTTCGATTCGCGCTAACTTAGTCAATTTCCAGAATTTAACAATTTTATTGAAACCAAATTACACTTTGAAAGTCTTCTGAAACTAGTTAAGATAGGAAAACGTAAATATTTCAATAAACAAAAAAGTTGTTAATTTTTTTGTGAGTCTTTGCAAAAATCATGAATCTCAACCTTCAAGCGCTTCGTTTATCGAGAGAATTTTAAGCAAAGAAAAACTTCCAGTGAGAAAGTTGTTGATTAGGATCTAAAGAAGTTTCCTGGAAAGTTTTAGCTTAATCGGATTAATGGTTTAAAAATTATGTATGTTTTAAATTGCAAGCGGCAATCTAGACGCCGCCATATGCGCGTGCCTCCTCGGCTACGAAGGTGTTCCAGCGGACGATATGAAATTCAAGTCAAATAGGGCAGCGTCAACATTTCCGCTTGCAATTTAAAACATTCATAATTTTTTAACCATTAATCCGATTAAGCTAAAAATTTCCAGAAAACTTCTTCAGATCCTAATCAACAACTTTCTCACTGGAAGTTTTGCTTTGCTTGAAATTCGCTCGATAAACGAAGCGCTTGAAGGTTGAAATTCATGATTTTTGCAAAGCCTCACAAAAAAATTAACAACTTTTCTGTTTATTAAAATATTTACGTTTTCTATCCTTGAATAGTTTCAGGAGACTTAAAAATGTAATTTAGTATTAATAAAATTGATAATTTCTGGAAATTGACTAAGTTAGCGCGAGTCAAACTGAAAAAAGATTGAAATCTTTTGTTTTCGACAAATCTAGTTTTTATAAATTACTTCAAAAACTGTAAAACCTAAAAATATTTGCTAGAGGAAAAAAAGATGCGTCTTGAAATTCTGTACAAGTATCAGCCCTTAACATTGAAATTCGAACGATTTTAAAAATTGACTTTTTGGACAATACTTCTCAGGCTGAATCCACGCGTATCCTCTTTCGATCTGGAGTGGTTCAATTGTGCAATTTTCAAAACTTCAAAGATTTAAAAAATTCTGATTAATTCACCAATTTAACATAAATTTCCAAAATTTTAGTTTATAAATTTTTCATAACTTAATTTTTTTTTAATTTACGTTCGATAGATTAGACCAAATCAAAGAGGTAATTTATCATAGATTTTCAAAAATTTGGTTAATTCAGAAATTTTCTCTAAATTTCCAAAAATGTTAATTTATAAATTCACCATAAATTTCCGTAATTTTCAAAAATTTCCTAAATTTATATTGAAATAAACGAAGTGTCTCGTCGTCCTGGAATTCGGGATGACTAGTCCAATATTTTTCGTAAGCTCGGCTAGTCGTCCCGAATTTTCGGGACGACTAGTTCATCCCCTTTTCCAACGCCCTCAATTTTTCGGGATGCCTAGACACATCATAAAACAAAATAAAGTTTCGAAAAGTCGTCCATATGAACTAAAATGAAGCCCATCTTCGAAAAAAGTCTGAAATCATGCATTCGTCATAAAAAAAATATCGCATGCATCAAGGGAGAGGGGACTTTTCACAACTCGTGTATTTTTTCTCTCGTCGAAAAAGTTCCACTTCTCCCCCTTGGTGCATAATATACTATATTCGTTCTTTTTTAGTCTTCTTTTCTTTTTAGTCTTCTTAGATCATTGAAAATAAGCATGCTTACTAACTCATAATTATCTAAAACCTGTATATAGAGGTCACGGTTGACTCCGCTTGTGCTTCGAAAGGAACAGCGAGGGATCTTACGGAATTATGGGAATGGATAAATAAAAGAAGAAAATTATATCCTCGAGGTCCTCGATTCGCACGTTCTGTTCCTTTCACAACGCACGAAATCTGCTCTTCGGTTTATAAAATTCATAGTTAACAGCTTGGGCTCAAAAGTAAGAAAATACAAACTCAAACCTAGGAATTACTTTTAACAAGGTAGAACATTATATTTCTTAATTCATGAGAAATGATTATTTCCCTATAGGGCACAATTGGCTAACATAAGACAATTTATCACTATCATTTTTCCAAATCTTATAAAAAAATGATATTATAAAAATAACGATTGGGCATCTTTGCCTTGTTATAAAATGACTGGTGCCTTCTTTGGGTTATCCAGCTCAATAAAATGCTTTCCATTTTGATAAAAATTGTCACCTGTGTTTTAGCTGAGGACCTCAGCCTACCTGGATTAAAATGGACGACATCAAATTGGCCCAGATGGCCAATACCAACACTCTTGTGGCAATCTGAATTTACCAAAGGACTTGGCTCTGCATCTTCAAGCCCTGAAGGCTTCAGTTGTGAAGCATGTGGAAGAGTTTATAAACTCAAAAGCAGCCTCCGAAATCATCAAAAATGGGAATGTGGAAAACCACCTGCGTTTGCTTGTCCGCATTGTACTTACAGGGCAAAGCAGAAAATGCACATTGCTCGTCATATGGAACGGATGCATAAAGAAAAACTTTACAAGGAGGATCTGGTGTAATGTGGGTTCCATATACTTTGGAATTATAGGAACCTTAAAAAATGAAGAAAAATAGGTTTTGAACGAGATTCTTAATTTTTTGTAAGAATCATTAGAATTTACTTCCAAGAAGGGAGAATGAATTGTGAAATAGCTTAATGCATATTTTTATACTGCTTATCAACAGGGAACAGATTAGAACCACTGTAAAGTTATCTGACGGCCGCAGCTCGGCTCTCACATGCGTGGCTGATGGTTCTTCGCATGTGAGAGTCGAGCTGTGCTCGTCAGCTTACCTCACAGTGGCTCTAATCCGCTTCCTGCTTATCAATCGTCTTTAACGAAAGGGGGTAGCAGATTAAGAAAATATAGTTTAAGGAAACAAATATCTGTTACTCGATGAATTTTCTATGAATGGGAAGGAAATTGTGCCATTTCTTTATTTGCAGAATATTTATTGAAGTAATGAGTTTTTTTCGAGAGAGGAAAGAAGAGATTAGAAAAAAGTGTGGAGAAAATTCGCACTCTAAACATAAAGAAAGGAGATTAACTCTTCTTTTTCCAGTGATTTAAAAGCCTTGGTGTATATTTTATATGTTGGGGTGGCATTTAAAATTATTTTTAAAAATGTCCACTTTCCTGTTTACTTCTTTTTATGAAGAAAGTTTTGTTCCTTTCCTGAACAATAATTTTTAAAGGGCCAACCTCATCTGCAGAAACTTTATACAATTCTCGTGGAATTTTTAATTCTTATAGAGCTCTCGTAGAGAAAATCTATGCAATTGTGATGTGATCTGTATAAACTTATTCTCGGAAATTTTATGGAAATTTCAAATGAAATTAATCTGCATAATTTCCATGAAATGCTTTCCAACAAAATTGGTCTTTTTATGGAATTTTGATCAAATTTGTGAACTTTTCACTGGAATTCCGGCAAAATTTCACAAATTTTCTATATTTCATCGAATTTTAAACAGATGCAGTTAGTGGAATGCATATTTTTATTATTCTTATAGAACTTGCGTTCAAATGACCTAGTTATAAAAAATATACAGATATAGATTTACTAATAAGTGTTCATGTTTTCAGTGTTATACCAGAAATGAAATTTCTTTTCTTAAGAGCTTTTAACGACCATTAAATATTTTTATTATTAAGAAGAAAGAAATTAAATTTTAAAAAGGAACGAAACTTGAGGTGGATTTAAGAAATATGTTTTCATTGCCATCCTAATGTGTAAGAAAATTCTACTGTGAAGTATAAGTGTACGGCGTTAAAATTTTAGGTAGTGCTTATTTTTATACATATTTTATAATTATTTCATAGATACTATATTTTTGCAAAGCAAAGACGAAACATGTAAGTTTCTCGCTGGGGAGATTTCTATTTCTTTTAACTGTTATCTTTTAGAGAAAAACCTAAATATGTGAAACTTCAAAACACAAGTGTGTCAAAATATTATAAATCCCAAATCAAGTAAAAATTTGGTTTGAAACCAGTCCAAACAAATTCTATAGCGAAATTCCTTACAGTATTTTGTGGAAATTCTGTGTGAAAATAATAGAACTATTTATTGAACTTTTCATTGAGTATGGCTTTTACATTTTTTTAACATGAGCACTTTGTTATAAATAATATTTTTACTTAAGGAATAATTGAATTTCCCCGAGATAGATTTTAGAATTTCCGGGTAACCGGAACTCTTCCATAGCAACCATTCTGGTCACACAGGTTCCATAGTTTAAATCAATACAGTCGTGAGCGGGTGGCTCACTAGGGACAAAAAAACTGGAAATATATTCTTCAATGGTTTTAACAGTTGTTAAAAAAACAAAATTTAACTTGTCGATTTAGATACTGCGAATTGCATTTTTTATTCAGTTACATATTTTAATTATTTCATCCCGAAGTATTATTATTAGTTGTTGAATAGTAAGTAATTTCATAAATTACCAGACTGTCGAAACTATTATTGCCAGTTTTTAATTAAAAAGGAACTTTACACCAATAATCATTCCAATAATATCCAATAATTATTTTGTTTATGATTATAAAATTTGCATTACTAAATCGATCAATCGGATAAAATGCCAAGAGTTGAGAATCTTACTTATTTTTTCTGCTACAGTTCCTAACAGTATTTTTTATATGCTTCATTTTCTACTATAAGCAAAATATCAAAAGCTGAATTTAAGGGATCAAACTGTATGATTGCATTGACTGTATGTCTGAATGTTAGGGCGGAGTCAAAAGTATTTTTTTTACATTTGTTATTTCACAATGCGGAAAGTTGTGATAACTTATCATGATAATCCGGCCTTTTTCAAAATTGCCAGATTTCCGCCGGCATTTCTGTACAGCGAAAGAAGTATTTTTTTCGTTTTTCCAGAAATTCAGACTTCTCTCAAAACTATTCTTGTTTACTGAACCTGTATATCCAAAAAAGCGAAATCATTTTTATATCCACAGAACAAAATTTGTATTTTAAATTCCACATTATGCTAATGGGATACCACTTTTCAAATATAAAAAAAATAGATTTAAATAAAAAATGTTTTTTACTCCATCTTACTGAATGTTTTATGTATGTGTAGTACATTTTTAACTGGCATTAAAAATAAGTACCAATAATACCAAAAGAGTTTACATTTTTGTGCTCAAATATTTGGGGCAGAGGATAATTTCGCACCAGCTACCTGTATACTGTTCCCCCACTACGCCGCATCCCCTCACGCAGCCAAACTGCTGCATAAAGTGCGAAACATAAAAAATTTCAATTTGGCCCTTGGTCATTCAGAAATCTAATTTTGGAAGCCTAAGAATTATAGCGATTCCAATGATATGTAATTTTCCTTCAAAGTTGAAAATTAAAGAATAAGTATATTTCCCATCAATTAGAACATTTATTCTTTCATTTTCAACTATTTAAAGCACATATCGTATCGTTGGAATCGTTATGATTCGTAAATTTCGAATATTACAATTATAAACGACCAATTCCTAAATTAAAAATTTGGTATATACTGCATTTTAGACCTTATTAAGTATAAATGTTTCCCGATGGCCAGGTCGGCGTAAGCAGTTCGGCTGCGTGAGGGGAAGCCCTGTGTTTGAGCCATTAATTAAATTAATTAAGAAATTGCAAAAGGTATTGACTCATTCTTAGGTATTCGTCCCGTATTCCTACGCCATTTACGTATCACGACTGTCATATTTTCTATACTATAGACAGTATTTATAAAGCAGGATAGACTATACTAAGCTATACATAAAATACTCAAATTTTTTAAAACTAAATAAAATAGAGATAATCGACTTCATGAACGAAGTTGATAAACCCGACTGTGAAATAAAGCGAATACGATAAATGGTTATTCCTAAGTTGAAACTTCTTCATATATACAGTAACAAATATAGGATCATTTATAGTGTAACTATGGCAATGATAAAATTAATTAATCAATTTATAAATAGTAATTATAGTGCCTGAAGAGGTCTTAAAGAGGGATTGCGGTCGATTATAAGGAATATGAAAATCGTGAACGTCAGATAAGAGAAAATAGATTTTCCTATTTGTTACTTACACTATTTTATTATAAGGACTGCCATGGTAAAAATGGAGATTATTAGGTAATAGATGCATATGCAGCTTCAGGCGTACGATTTTCAATTTTATTCTAGGACTATTTTTTTAAACGTGTCCTTCGATATGTAGCCCTTGACTATATGATACAACAAAATTACGCGGTTTATGGAAAAAATATATGAAGGAAATGTTAGAAAAAAAATAAAAAGATATTTAAACCTTATTTTTAAAATCATCATAATCGGTCTTATTAATTTTGAATAATTACATGATTCTAAAATGGTTATATTTCAAGACGTTGATTTATTTTATTATCAATTTATGGGTTGGGAATGATGTTCCAAGATGTTAAAATTAATCCAATAAAACACGAAAAACTTGCCCTTTTTCATCTGGATAATATTATTTAGTATTTTTCTATTGTTACCTTTGAGAAATTTTTGCATTAGTTGTGAAGTTTAAGTTCGAAAAAATTATTTTTTCCTAATTAGGTCGCACACTTGGGTGATAGATGATTTTTATATTGCTTTTAGAGATTAGGCTTAATTTTAAAGCATAGAATCTTGCTTTGGTAACGTTTAGTGATATTTGGAAGGTAAAGATCTGTTTGGAAAACATATTTGAAAAATATTTTTAAAAAGAGCAAGAATTCTATATAAATATATAAAATGCTTTTAGGAAGAGCAAGGAGCTATATACGATATCTTTACATTTTACTGGAAAAAATGTTTATAATTACCTACCTTGTGTTCCATTTGAAAATTAAATTTCAAGATGCACAAATTGTATATTTGTGGTTTGCATGAATGTAGCGAAAAATGTAAGAATGGTAACGAACATGCTACTGCCAACCACACATGTATTTTTAAAATATTTTATTCGTTACTTTTTGCAAATTGTCTATGGAAAAATGTTAAATTTATTCCATTTTTGATACTAGGCTTTTACGGTTAATGGTATGAAATCGTGACAATGATTTAGAAATATTTCAAGGTAGCGGATGTTCTTTAAACTCTACTTGTAGCTTCAATTTATTGGGATTAATTGTCGAATATGTAAAACATATGAATATTTGTAATGAATGAGTCTGCGAAAAAATGAATGCAAACTTCGGAAAAAAAATTTATGAAAACTTTGATCTAAAAGCTATTTTGTGAGAAAGAAGGTTTTTTAATGTACGCCTTAAATTTCGTGCCTTCGAATACTACTTAGAGATTTAGGCTAGAAGTGATAAAATAGTCTTGGTCGCTGTAGATGATTTCTTTTTTTATTATAATTGTACCGAGTGTCGCGGAAGTACAGAAGTTTCCTGAAATAGTCATTCAACAAGTCTGTTCCAACATGTATTTTTAATTTAGTCCTTATCAATCCTTTCTATAGTCATAATTCCTGATTTTCGAATCAAACGCAATTAAAGGTAAATAGCACTTAACAATAAATGTGGAAATACGTACTTCCGCCTCACTCGAAATATTTTTAAACACCGGTGATATAATTCTTAGGAACAATGTATTCACGTCGAAAGAAAGTAATCTCAACCATTTTATATAGTGCCACTTGGCCACTAAGGCAACTCCTCATTTTTATCTGTTTGAGCTTTCATATGATATTAATCATATTAATTTTATGTTACATATTTTCGCTTTTGATGTTTTTTCATTTTTTAAGCAACGCCTTCGTAAACTTTGTATTCCATTTGTAGCAAAATAAAATCTTAAAAATATTTAGCATCATAATTTATTTAGAGTCATAGGAATATTTTGTTTTTATATTGAGTACTCAATTGATAAAGAACGACATTTCATTTTTTTATTTTCTTAAAAGTTATGATGGTAACAAATGTTTCATGTCTTCAAAATAATGACTATTTAATTTTTTCGCAGGTGTTCGAGGTAAGTGAGCAACAGAAAGAAGATTGAAGAAAAAGGAGAAGTGTCTTGAGAAATTGATTTTAACTCCACTTCAGTTCGAAGGAGAACTATTTGCCATATTAATAAGTTGTTATGCATTCTTGTTTTGGATTTGATTGATTGGCTTGAATTAAACTAATTAACATCTCAAAATAGGCGAAAGATTGAAAAACAAATTTTAATTTGTTCTTTTTATGATATCTGATTTTTTAGGACAGAGGATTTACGTATGTCAACCTCCAACAAGTCAGTTGGGTGTTTTCAGCGCAGACGATGGTAAACGATTTACTTGCCAATCCTGTGGAAAAAGTTATAAATGGCTCAAATCATTAGTACAACATGAGCGAATAGAGTGCTTGAAGTTACCTCAATTAAGTTGCGAAATTTGTGGACAACTTTTTAAGCACAAACATCATCTTAAGAGACATAAATTTCGTCTTCATCAAAATACAATTTGAATATTCATCGCCAAAGATGGGTAGTATTCAATTACAAACCCAATATTGTCAAATGTACATATTATATTTATAATAAAATAAAGTTTTAAACATATCGTCCGACTACTTGTTGATTAATATGAATTATTCTAGCAAATAGTATTGTTATAAACGTTTTATTGATAAAATAGTATATTCGAACCCAAACGTAAATTGTTTAATTTCATTTTATTACTCTTTCTTACTAGTACTTAGGACATTTGATGATTTCCATGCACAGATCTCCCCACAGGTTTTAGACAAAAAGGTTACTATTGAGACGTACTACATTGACTAAGAAATTCTCGTAAGATTAACATGGGAAAATTGGTACTTTCCGAAAAATGCGATTCGCGGTTTATGGTTTGAAAACCAAGCTGAGAACTATATTGTTCGAGAAGTCTTCAAAGAATAATTATTGTTAGATTAATTGAAAATTTTCCACCCCAAAACCCACCTTGTAGTGCTTGAAAAATAGCCTAAATGGTCATTCAGATAAAAAGAAATCAGCATTAATTTGAAATTAATTTATTGGAAAAAACACTTGTCGACGTTTCGGTTATATATAAACGCTTTTCAACCCTCTTGTAAAAATCTAAAATAAGAATATTAAAATTGAAATAAAATCAATATAATCAAAACAATATGTGTGAAATTTCTAATAAAGGGTTATTTCAATTTTAATATTGTTATTTGAAATATATTAATGTCAAATAAATGCTAGTTTTTTTTTTTAAATGACCATTTGAAGCCAGTTACTGGTTAATCCTTGAATCAATAAAAGTTCTCCTATAAAATCGGCCCTCTCGTAAAGAAAAAATTCATCAGGTAAGATCTTGGACTCCGGTTCAATAATTTGTAAAGAATCACATAATTTCAAATGAATTGTGTCATTAATCTAAATAATGTTTATCAAAAGGGAGCGAAATAAAGCTACTGTGAAGTTAGCCGACGAGTGCAGCTCGGCTCTCACATGCTGAGAACCCCGGTCAGATCAGCGACTTGTCGGTGGTCTAACCGGGGTTCTCCGAATGTGAGAGCTGAGCTGCATTCGTCAGCTAACTTTACAGTGGCTCTAATCCGCTTCCTTTTTATAAATCAGTTTCTTTTTATGAATATATTTTCTTGCAGGTTACATGGTGTACTATGAGGAGGAGCATCCCCAACCTACCTCGAGTCAAATAATTAATTCCAATCAAGATGGTGGAAGCCGATTTACTTGTGAAGTTTGTGGCAAAAGTTACAAATGGTCAAGATCTCTTTCGCAGCACAAACGGATAGAGTGTCAGAAGTTACCTAAATTAAGCTGTGAAATTTGTGGAAAACGTTTTAAACACAAGCATCACCTTCAAAGGCACAGAATTCATATTCATTAAAAATTTCCAGAGAAACCGTTTTTAATCTAATTTTTGTGTAGTTTAATTTTTAGATTGCAGGAGCCTTCTGTGTTGGTGAAAATTGTGAATGATTTTCAGTTATTTTATAGTTTTTGTGGCAATTAAGGATTAGTTTCGATTTTGTGAAATGATTTCTTAAATCCGTTGTTACTGATAGAAGGAAAAACACCCTGATGCAAACTTGTAGATACAATATTTAATGTTGATGTTTCATTTATTGGGTTTCGAGTGGAAGGATTAAAAATATATAACAGACAATATTTAAATGTGTTTAAGAATTAATTGTATTTATCCTGTAAATACAGATTATAAATTTAATTAATTAAGTTTGTGGTTGCAACAACTGAACCTCCAATGTCTAGAGCTTAAAAAAGTTCACATTGCAAATAAACGTAGCCAAATGTTAATTGCTTAGGTATAATAAAAATGTTAAAAAATAACATTTCTGTAATAGCTGAAGGATATCAATGTATTTATTGACCAATAAAATGTTATTGCGACTTTTATAATTAATCCTTTATTTAAGAAAAGTATTTTCTTAAATTATTTCGTCAAAAACACTAATCGGGCAATATTGAATATATTTCGACCAGATGGTTTTATCAATTGAATAATGTAGCATGAATCGACGTCGCATTTTTATTTTGCTTTCTTCATTTACTGGATGATTCCAAATTTTCTAAAATTTTTCTGCTGAAACAGTACGTGAATTTTTGGATTTCAGGAGCTGGTCATTTTTTGTGCAACGCTTGTGGAAAAATCTACAAATACAGAAAGGGTTTGGTGCGACATAAACGAGTAGAGTGTGGAAACAAAGAACCTCAATTTGGGTGCCCGATTTGTGGAAGAAAATTCAAACATAAATATCAATTACGACCACATCTCTCCAGTGTTCATGCAATGCAAGCTGTTACCTATAACGAACCAAATAATAGTTTCTTCTATTAAATATATTAAATAAATTAAAAGTATTTAAAACGGATCTGTGATCCACTGTATATAACTTGTACATAAAACAAAATTGTAAATGTTTTGTTGTTTCTAATAATGTTTAATAATTATTTAAATAATGATCTCTGTATTTATAATGCAATATACATTTTCGCAACTTATTATAATCGTTCAGTTACTGGCTTAAGTTAATTAGTTCAATTAATTTGTCTCCCCGAGAATTTGTTAAATTCTTTAACAATCAGGTAAACATTGATTTTACCGTAATTTTAATTTCATGTTACTAATTTATATTTTGTTTGTTTTTCAGCAGGATTTTCGAAAATCGAGAAGATCTCATCGTCGGTTGAGGATGTAGATTATAATGTGAAACGCTGTATTGGTATTTGCCAAGAAATTCACAAAATGATGGCAACTTATGTTGGTTTGAGAAAATTTGATGTTGAAGAGGAAAGTACGGAAGATGACTCAGATTGGAATAACATTTTTCCTATGAAGACTAATGAAGATTTAGAACAACTTGAAAGTATTATCGCTATGAATCCTGCAAAGAAGAATCAACTGGTAAATTTATTTTTAATTTATTGCTACGTAAATTTTTCTTTCTAATAATTTTTAGTTTGGTGTCAAAAATTTAAAAAAAAGACTTGAAAAAACAAGTTTTTTTTGCAATTATAAAGTTAATTGAAAAAAGAGATGTAATTATCTATAATCATTGCAATAATTAATGCAACTAATTGATTTTTCCTCACTTTTTTCTGATTTCAGGTGTCGTTCATGAAAAAGATCAGAGGAAAAGATTTGATCGATTTTGTGAAAAGAGTTTTAAGAGTCACCTTTACAAATAGTTTAGCCAGCCTTTATTCATGGGAAGGAAGAAAAGGGAAAAGAAAGCTTCAGCATCTGGAAACAATAAATTCGATGTGTAGTAAGTTTCGAAATAATTGACCAAAAGTGGATTTTAATTCTTGATAATTGAGGACAATATATAATTTTGCCAAAAAAGCAAAATCCCGAATGTTGAAAAATACCGAAAATATCATTTTCGAAAAATAAAACTTTCTGACATTTCAAATTACTGAAGGTCAATAATACTACCAAAAATATTCATAAACGAAACTAAAATATTCCGAAAGTAAAAATTAATGAGAATAAGAAAATTCACGAATTTCAATGTACCAATATTATTAAATTTCCAAAGTGATATAATTACAGAAATTTTAAAACCCAAATTTTCAAAATACCGAAATTTCAAGTTCCCGAAATTATTAAATTGTCGGAAATAGTGAATTTCCGAAATTTGTAAATTGTCGAGGTTAGTAAAGTCCCAAAATTTGAAATACTCGAAAAAATAAAAATTTTAGTATTTTGTATGTGTTAAAAAAGGTTAGAATAATATTTTATTTTATATAAGGGAATTTACTAATTTAGACAAATTATTCATTTACTGAATTTACAATTTCAACATTTTGCAAATTTGGGTTTCAAAATTTTGGTAATTATAGAACTTCGGTGATTGAATAAATTCGGTCATATGACATTTCTGAATTTTTCTAGTTTCGTTAATTTTCACTTTCGGAATATTTGATTTTTTTTGCATTAAAATTTTCTTCTAAATTAAATTTCAGAACGAAAAAATTTAAGACGAATGTATTATATTGAAAGACATGTGAATTAATCAAAGATTTTATGAACGTTAAATATTAATTGATTTGAATTATTTTAATGAATTTGTTGATTAATTTTAAATTTTAACAGTTGATTAATTTGAAATATCAGAATGTTCAAAATTGCAAATTGATATAATTAACATCAAAATTATAATATGTTAAATAAATTTTGTTTTATCAATAAATTATAAAGGTTTGTACAATTTTTTAAAATTTGAAATGATAATTTTTCGAGATGGAAAAGGGAAGGGGAATTAATGGATTTGAATTATTTTAATGAATTTATTAATTTGTTGAAATTCTTGAATAATTTGAAGATTTAAAGTTTATTAATTTGAAATAATAGCATAGTAAAAATGAAAAATGGCTATAATTAACATTAAAATTATAATATCTTAAATAAATTTTTATTCGTTAATAAAATATAAATGTTTATACCATTTTTTTTAAATGGTCATTTTTCGACCTGGAAAAAGGCCGGGGGGGGGATTTCAGTAATTATACAATTTCAGGAATTTAATAATTTCGGTAATTTGATATTTCTGACTTCATCGAGTTTCGTTAATCCTCACTTTCTGAATATTTCAAATTTTTTTCTCAACAATTTTTCTCCCCAAATGAAATTTCACAACCAAACTATCATTAAAATAAATGTGATTCGATCAAAGATTTCATTAATGTTAAATATTAATATATTTGAATTATTTTAATGAATTTTTTTATTAATTTTAAGATTTAATAGTTAATTAATTTAAAATATGAGAATAGTAACAATTAAAAATTGCTATAATTAACATTAAAATTACAATAAATTAAATAAATTTTGTTTCATTAATAAAATATAAATGTTTATACATATATTTTTTTAAATGGTCAGTTTCCGATCTGGAAAAGGGACGGGGATTTTTTTCAGTAATTATTCAACTTTGGAAGTTTAATAATTTCTGTAATTTAAAATTTCTGACTTAATCTAGTTTCGTTAATTTTCACTTTCGGAATATTTTATTTGTTTTAGAATTTTTTTCCCAAAATTAAATTTCACAACGAAACGATATAAGAAGAATGTTTTATATTGAAAGAAATGTGAATTGATTAAAGTTTTTATTAATGTTAAATAGTAGTAGATTTGAATTATTTTAATGAACTTGTTGGCTAATGTTAAGATTTAACTGATGATTAATTCGAAATATAAGCATATTAAAAATTACTGTAATTAACATTAAAATTATAATATCTTGAATAAATTTTGTTTCATTAATAAATTACAAGTATTCATATAAAATTTTTTATTAGAAATGGTAATTTATCGTGTTGAAAAAAGAAAGTATTTTGGTAATTAGACAGCCTCGGGAATTAAATAATTTCAGTAATTTGAAATTTCGGAATTTTTTTAATTTCGTTAATTCACATTTTCGGAATATTTTAATTTCATTAATAAATATTTTCGGCAATTTTATTTATCTTCGGAAATTTGAAATTTTGGAAAATATAATTTTTCTGCATTTTTTATATTTCGGTCATTATAATTTCAGTATTTTTCAACTTTCGAGATTTTGAATTTTCGGCAAAATCATGTTATCTAGATAACTAAAGACATTTTTTTATTCCAGTCGCTGCAATGTCTTCATTTGAAAATGCTGATAAATTAACTTTCGAGTTTCGAGTACGAGAATGGTTCCGACAAGCAAAGGGACGAGAGGAAAGCAAAATTCGAAAATCTTCTGTTCCTTCCAGGCCAGAATTCGACGAATCTCAACGTTAAAATAACTAAAAAATATTAACGAATTCATCAAATACAATTTTTCCATTAACACTAACAGTAATTATTATATTTATCTCTTTAGATATATTACAAAGATAAATATTATTGTCCTATTGTATTATCGACTTGAGCATAATATTTACCGATATATGTTTAATATACACGTTTGAGATTTAAAATAAACTTGTAATAAAAAAATTGGCTACGAAAATAATTATTATTGTAGTAGATAAAAAAATAGTCGTACAGATTTGATTGCTTTTAAATGTATGTAAATAGTTGCATTTTTTATTTTGATTTAGAATAGATTGTCATATTTTTATTTTTTTGATTTCAGATTCACGCTACAAAATTCAAATTCCTAGTCAAGCCACTGATCGCCCATATAACTGCAATCTTTGTGGAAAAGGATACGCCTGGAAAATTTCTCTAAATCGACATCTCAGGGAAGAATGCGGAAAATTGCCTCAACATTCTTGCTTGTATTGTGGCAAAAAATTTAAACAAAGAAGCAGCTTCATGAGGCATTTGGTTAATGTCCACAATGCGAGCTAAAACATTTTTAAAGAGCATAATTATTTTAATACAAAATACTGTTTATATGTGCTCGTATTTATTGAAATGTAGGACTATTTTCTGGATTGAAAAATTGTTCATGCTCAAATTTAATAGATTCTGACAAAATAAAATATAAAATCAATTATCTAATAAAAATGTTTATTATTCCCCTTTTGGACATTATTTGGAATCTTTAACTCACAAATTTTTTTTTATTTACCTATTTTCATTTGGTCCCTCTATCCAATCCTCTTAGTTTTATTCTTTTAGCTTTTCATATGAAACTCTGACTTGATGCTTTATTAGTCTATGGAAAAAATTAAGATTAAAAGTTGTTAAATAATCAAACTATTTTTTTGTTTATTTATTTGCTTTCAGAACTCATGCATCTCAATTTTAGAGGACACCTGAAAATCCAAAAACCATTTCCTTGCCAAAAATGTGGAAGATCTTATGGACGAGTGGACACTTTACGTCGACATCTTCAATATGAATGTGGACAAATTCCTCAATTCGATTGTCCATTTTGTCCAAAAAGTTTTAAGCACAAATCGCATTACCGTAGACATGGTGCCAACGTTCATGGAATGCAGTTTTAATTTATCAATTCTCATAATTTATTGTCTAATGCATAGGAAAAAATTCAATGGATATAACCAATTGTACAAAAATGAGATTTGAACTTAGTGACTGCAAAATAAAACTAAATATTTTTTTAACTGGTGAATATTTTATCAACAATATATATCCTTTTCTAAGAAGCTGTTCTATTTTTTATTATTCTTGTTATTTCTAATTTAGTATTAACTAAATAAAATTGTTTGTATTGTACCTATTCCTAAATATCCTTTTCTTCAATTTTCATGTGAAGAGTCATAAAACTATTTGATCATTTATTTAATAATTTATCATAATAATAACATGAATTTTTTTATTTTTTATTTCCAGGAGGTGATATAATGCTGAAACCTTATGCTTGTCACAGATGTGGCAGACTTTATCAAAATAAGGGAAGCCTGAATAGACATTTGGATTATGAATGTGGACAACCTGCAAAGTATATTTGTGAAATTTGCCTAAAAGGATTCAAGAGAAAAACAAACTATCACAGACATATTTTGGGCGTTCATGGACATGTGATTTAAATATAATTAGTCTTTTAGAAGTTTAAAAAAAAATGAAAACTGGACTGATTGACTCTTGTAAAACATTACCTAATTGTAAATTTAGGTTTTTCATATTATTAAATTTTGACTGATAGATGCTACTTTTAAAGTATTTTTTAATTTTTTTACTTCTAAATCTGATCATTTTTAGACTTTGAATTTTAAATGCTTTTATATTTGAATTTTTTTAAATTCAAAAGTATCCAAAGCTGCTTCATATATTGTATATAACTGCTCTTCGAATGTGTATATTGTGAATATATATTTTAATTAAATTGAGACTGAAATTACATTTAATAGCAATTTTTTCTCTATTTGGTGGCATCCAGTAAAGATTTAAATTGTTGCCTTTTTACCAATTTAAATGTTCTTAAATTTAAAGGCTTGAACTTCAATTCTTAATAAACTTGAAATAATTCTCAAATTTCAATGTAATTTTTTTGTATTTGACGGCGACTATTTTCGAAGACTTAAAAAATTATAGATCATCGCTCCAATTGCTATTATGCGCAACTTTGAAAATTTTTATATTATTCAATTTTTAACGTATTCAATTTAAAATTTATGAAATTTGCTTTGCAGGCAGTGTAACTTCATCATTTACCTCTTAAATGTGTTTTTTAAGGAAATAAAACGACACGTACCTTACCGCTTTGAGAAAAAAATGTTGTTGAAGGTTTTATGCGAGGCTAACCATTTTTGTGGCCACAAGAATTTTTTTTTCTAAAAATAGAATTTTTGCATTTTTTTGGAAACGATGAAACGTTTGACAAAATGCTAAGACAAACTTTGTTAATTTTAGAATGTTCTGCAAGAAATACCTCCTACTCTTTTATAATATTTTTCATTGTTCGCGTGATAAAATTAGAAATGGAATTTTTTGAGAAAAAAATTGGATAAAATACAGAAAGTGTCTATTAAATTCGACTTTATCTTCCCGGCTGACTTTTAAAAACATCAAAACAAAATTTATGGGAAAACAATCTTGTTTATTTTATCCCATATTTTTGAAAAATTTGTGCTTTTATAAAGACGACATTGCATTTTTTTATTTTTCTCGCGAACGATGTATGAAATCGTAAAAGAGTAAGAGATACTTTTCTTGAAAATTCTCTTCTACCAGAAAAATAGTTTTGCCGCATAAAACTTATAAGATTTCTTCGTTATTCGAGTACCAAATCAAAACAAAATTGAGTAAAAAAGGTTATAAAGGTTTGAAGAAAAAATTTGTATTTTTTTTTTAAATCTTAAGTTTCAAATACCCATTACTTTGCTAAAATGGTAAAATTTGTAACGTCTCGTTTCCTTTGAAAAACATGGTTCTGTGACTTGAAATTGCACTGTCTGCATGATTTGAAATGGATTGAGTCATACAAAAATATGAAAATTGTGAATTCATCTTGAAAAATTTCAACTTTCGAGAAGAAATGAAGAGCAATCTTTTCATCTGATTGTATAAAAGTATTATTAAAATTTGTAAAAATTTGTATCATAAAAAATATACATATTCTGTTATGTAATATATTATTTCGTAATCATTTTACTATGAAGGTAGTTATTTTTGTAAATAAGTCTTTCATCTGTAAATTATTACTTCTACTTATGACAACTGGTTTGTAAATAAAGGAACATATACAATAGCGAAATTACGTCAATTCGTTTATAAGGTGCATTTAATTTTAATTGGTTTTCAAGTTCGACATTGTAGTAACTTAAATAATTAAAAGAAAAAGTTAATTATAATTTCTGAATTTGTATTCTATAAATAATATATATTTGGCTTATCAATGGAAAAGGAATGCATTCTTCTAACAAAGAGTTTCTTTAATTTCAGATTGGTCGCATACTCAAGGGGTCATATTTGATTCTGGCAGTTCTACTTACCAATGCGTATGTGGAAAATCTTATCATTGGAAGTCAAGTTACAATCGTCATCAGCGCGAAGAATGTGGCGGTAGAAATCCGAATCATAAATGTAGAAATTGTGGAAAAGAGTACAGATGGAAAGATTCTTTGTATAAACATTTAAAATTCGAATGTGGAGTCGAACCCAAGTTTATTTGTACGGTTTGTAAAAGAAAATTTAGGCACAAACAAGTTCTCAATACACATTTTAAGAATTTTCATATTCATCAATAATGTTACTTTATTTATACAAAATAAATGTACCGATCTGATGTTTCAAAATAATAATTTTGATATTTTTGTACGTAATTAAGGTTTTTCATTTTAAAAAATCTCTTTTACCATTTCAGAAATCCTACAGTAATGGAGGGAGTGTAAATCAGCCGGGAGCGGATTAGAGCCACTGTGAAGTTAGCTGACAAGCGCAGCTCGGCTCCCACATGCGGAGAACCGTCGGTCCAGCAGAGACGGGGACGCGTAGCAACGTGCGTGCCCGGCGTGGGGGCGCACGCTTGCCGCTGGTCTAACCGGGGTTCTCCGCACGTGAGAGCCGAGCTGCTCTCGTCAGCTAACCTCACAGTGGCTCTAATCCGAGTTCTGTAAATAAGTTTCGAAATTTCCTAAATTTCTTATCTTCCTGTGCACATGTACAATTTAGTAAATATTGCTATATATTAGTTACTGAAAAAATACTTTAATGTCGAATTAAGTGGTTTATTTAATATTTTATTGATTTTTTTCAGGATATTTAGAAGCTGAGCTTGAAGCCCGAAAAGCTGGGCGTCACGTTTGTAGAGATTGTGGACGGGGATACAAGTGGCTGCAATCACTGGTTAGGCACAAAAAAGAAGAATGTATGAAGGAACCTCAACATCCTTGTCCAATTTGCAAAACAAGAATTAGACACAAGTGGATGTTAAAAAAACATTTGATCAAACTTCATAATATTGTTATACGAGATGAAAAATATTAATTTATGCAAAATAAGTGTTGAAAGATGATACAAAAAACTGAAAATTCAGTTTCAAAATTTGAGTTTAAAAATAGGTTGCCGAGGAGCTCTGAGAGTTAAATAAAATCAATTACGATAGATTTAGCCGAGGTATAAAATCCCTCAAAGTTTAAAACATTGCACTGTTAATTTATTTAGAAAAAATGGAACTTTAAAGCCTCGATCAATACAAAAAATTGAACTTATATATCTTATTATAATATGAAGTAAAATATTTATTATTATTATAAGCTTACTATATAGAAAAGCAATTTATTCCTTTAAAACGAAAGGAACGAATCATTTTTATAAAAATTGATTTTCATAGGTTTTAAAGCAAGGTTCAATTACTGGGCAATAGTTTTTCAAAATTCAGAAAGTAGAAGATTTAATAAATAATTAAAATATGATAACTAAACCTTATCGTTTTTCATGACAGTATGAATGAAGACTGCAATAATTGGGGTTTTGTTCTAAATTATTTATTTTGGTTTAACAATTAAATATTGAGTTAACAATGAACTTTGTAACTTTATCTAAGACTTATAAAAACTATTTTTATAAAAGTGAATTTAAAATTTAACTACTTGAATTAGATTTTAAAAAAGTTATATAATTTTGTCATATTCTTAAGTATTTTTACTATTTTCTATTATTAGAACCAAATGTCTTAACGCATTTAACCAAATAAATTGATTGAGCAAAGGTTTTTATAATCTGTATTTTTATTGAATACCCCTCTTTGCATGAAATATTCAACTTTTGTCTGTATAACCTGATTTTAAGCTTTAAAAACAAGAAATTTGAATTGAAAATTGGTAACAGTATAATTAAAAATACTCCACATACGTATCTAAACAAATTCAACATAATACACTGCATATTATTTTGACAAATTTTCATACAAAACTAATGAAGGGGAAAGGTAGCGTTATATATAATTTCTACCGTCGAATTGGTAGAATAATTTAGTATTATATTTCTGTGAAGAAAAAGTTTTCTCCGGAAATAATGTTGTGTTTATTATTTCTAATTCCCATCAAAATAATTTTTATTTTATTTCCTGTAGAATCCCTTGTGCATATAGAACATGATTTGTGTAGAATAAAAAATTACTTCTGTAGAATATAAATAGTTTATGTAGAAAACGTTTTCTCTAGAAATGTTTTTATGTAGTATATTTCTAATTATGTTTTTACAAAAATTATTTTATTTTGTTTAGAACATGATTTTGGTAGAGTAAAATTTTTGGAAGTTTTTTTTTTTATAGAATAAGTTTCGGTAGACTTTTATACTATAATAATAATAATTAACTAATTACTAACTACTGATTATTAGCTGATGGATCAGAATATTTATAATCCGTATAATTAAAACAAAAACTTATTCAAAATTTTCTTTTTTTTTGCAGATTCGGGACGACCATATATTTGCGATTCGTGTGGAGATTCTTTCTCATGGAAGACATCATTCGATCTTCATAAACTAGCCTGCGAGATGCAACTTCGTTTTGTGTGTAAAATATGTAAAAAAAAGTTTAAACGCAACCAACAGTTGGAGGACCACTATAGCAGCATTCACAACATTGATATGTTATTCTAATTTCAAACATACATACTAGATATATATATACATACATACACACATATATATTCATATATTCATATACATATACTAAATAATCCGAAAATTGGTTTGATGTAGTTCTCCATGGTAAAACCGAGAACGTAATTTTATTAGAAATTGCTTTATCTTAGCCGTGTTTTTTAATTGCCTTCTGCTGGAAAAATTGGCTCTTCGGTGGGGAATCGAACCCCGGTCTCCTACGTAACAAGTGCGGGTTAGATTAATTTTGTACCAGAGAGCTCATTCATTGGGATATATCATAGAAAATAAAAAATTTTAACTAAAGAACGTCAAAACTCGTCTTCAGTAATTCAAAATACTTTTCTCCTTTACATACTCTATTTTTTAATAAGAAAATTGTAAAGCCTTATTTCTTTTCCTTTGTCTCATCAAAATTTTATTTTTTCAGCTCTTTCACCCAAAACGTGGGACTGCTGTTACTGTGGAAAAAGTTACTTGTGGCGGAAGTCTCTCCAAAACCATACTCGCTATGAATGTAGCGTTGAACCAAAATTCACTTGTCCAATTTGCGGAAGGAAATTCAAGCACAAACATCGATGGATATCACATGCGAGGAGCTTGCATCAATTGCATTTAACTTGATTGCATTGTTTTGCTTTTAATTATTTTGTACAAAAATCTGTAAAAAATTCGGCATAGAAAGATATTTTGTTCAAAAGAAAAACACAATAAAAAAATGATCATCCAGCGATTTGTAGAAATATATATTCGTTTCTCTTCCTCGGCTGAATAAAAATAATTTAGCTTGCTTCTTAGCACTTTATTACGTAGAAAAGGTATTTATTTGGTGTAGACAGTAGCTAATTCATTTTAAATAAATATCTTACTAAATTTTTATTTTTATTTTCAGCACATTTCATGAATATCTGGGTCTGCTCTCAATGTGGAAAACAGTACCGAATGAAATACTCATTAACTAGACATTTGCGTTTGGAGTGTGGAAAGGAACCTTCGTATCAGTGTTCCGGATGTGAAAAACGATTTAAGCATAAGCACCATATGGAATCTCATTATAAGCTTAAACACTAATTTATCAGAAAAGTGTGATTTATACAATTAAATTTTAATAAAACTAGGCGATATAAAATGTATTGTTATAAAAAAAGGGTAGATTGAAGTTTTAAACATTCAATAAAGATATTCAGGCAAACCACTGACTTTTAATCTTGATAAAAATGATGATTTTTTTTGCACGTAATTTGTGATGTAAAATGTTTGAAATTTTTGTGCAATCTACACTTGAAAAATGTTGCTAATATTTTTATTTTTTTTCAGTTCCTCCGGAGAGTCTTTGGATGTGCATGCAGTGTGGCAAACAGTACCACTGGAGAAAGTCATTGTACAAACACCAGAGAATAGAATGTGGCAAAGAACCAGCATGGGGATGTTCTTTTTGTGGGAAAAGATTCAAACACAAACATCATTGGCAGTCCCATTTGAGATTAAAACATGCCACTATCGCTTGAAACTTCCATTGAAAATATTCATTTAAAAAATATAATAGTATATTGCATAAAGGGAAGGTCTCCCACGAGTCATGCACGAAACTTTTTTTAACGCTTCTTATGATTTGGTCACTTTTCATGACTGTGGGTCGGTTCGAAAATCTCGTTTTTCAAGTCGGTGACAAAGGGGCCGCAAAATGCACAAAACCAGTAGTCCAAGCAACAAGTTTGACTGCCGACCGGCAGCTGTTGACATGAAATGCGGGGTTAGTTTTAGCAATTTCGTTATGCCATACTATCCCTGCTACACATATCCACCTTAAAAAAAAAAGGACTTTCGCCAACTCGGTATTCACACGGTACGCACGGGCTGGTCCTTGTCTGCAGTCAGCTTTACATTTTTTATTTTATTACTCTATAATTAAATTTAAAAGGTTGTTTTAACCGACTGTGATTTTCTGTTTATTTTTCGGGTTAAGGCGTTCAAAGATATTGTTCATCGTTCTTAAATACGGTGGTCTCTTCAAAGCAAGTTTATTATTAATTCAAGGTATGAATTATTTCATAGATATAGGTTTTCTAGAGTAAGGAAAAGGTGCTCGGTGCACTACTGCGCATGCGTTAAGCAGAGCCTTGCCATTGGTGCAGATTAGGGATTGAAGAGAATAGCTAATTATTCTCTTTTCTTTACCAATGCAAAGTTATTCTTCACGTATGCGCGTGTGCAAGGATCAGACTGTATGTACGATCTCGTCCTGAAAAGGTATGAGGACGAGTCGTGGATCACCCAATTGTAAGCCGTATTCTTTCGCGGACATCATTTTTCTACTCGCTTAGGAGTATAATAGTGTATTATGCACCAAGGTGCATAATTAGGGTCTTTACGCGACGTGCGGCAACGCTCGCAGGACGATCGAAACCGAGGCGAGATAAGTCCTGCGAGCATTGTAAGCGATTCGCGTGAAGACACGAATTGTGCACATTGGCTTGTATACTATTTTATGTGACGACAGTGCATTTACAAGTTTTGTTGCGACAGCGTAGAGTATCGTAATGTTGTACATCTCGATACAGCGGAGTGTAATGTGAAGAGTGATCGTCCGCTGTATCGTAATGTATAGCATTACGATACCTTACGCTGTCGCATAAAAACGCGTTTATGCACCGGAGTCACATAAAAGTTTTATCATTATATAAATTGCAAAACATACAAGTATTGTAAAACAAAAGAACAAAACTCAAACACCTACTAACAGAAACCCAGTAAGCAAAGTAGAAATTAAGCTTAATCTTTTTCATAATGGAAAAGTCAGTTTTCTAGAATATAGGAGTCAATGAATTAGACGCGCGAAGATCCTTCGTAAAAATTACAAAGCGCTAGAAGCTACACTCATATCTTTTGGATCTTTACGCTTTTACTTTATCACAAGAAATCCTTCCATGCGTCTATTTTCCATTTTTAATTTTCCACTGATACAATTTTAATCCTTTTTCTAAATTGTAATTACTCATTTAGAAAAATATCTTTTTAAAACTTTCTTTTACACATAATTATGTGAAAAATTATTCTATCATAAATTCAGTTGAATATAGTTGTATTCAACCTTCAAAAATGACTACTATACAAACTATAATCAAAGAAAAAAGCAAATATAATTAATGTGTGCACTTGTCTACAATTATCATTTAAATAAGAAATACTTTGAATTTTTATTCAATTATTAAAAACTTAATTTTAGATAATCACTTTATTGATTCTATATATTTACTATTAAAAAATTGATAATAGATTTAATACTTTCACGATGATTCATGATGATAAATTTAAATTTAAAGCTTTTTCGGGTTTCAATCG